>JAHBMJ010001429.1:2500-13105 GCA_018398765.1 Chromera velia
AAGGGTCAGTGCATGGGCCTTTTCAATCAGAGAGAGATTCTTCCCGCATGGGAAGCATCTCCGTGCAAATCTTTTTCTCCCCCCCCCCCTCTGTGTGTGTGTGTGTGTGTGTGTGTGTATTATTTTTTTTCTGTGCTTGTGTGTGGTTTTTGGTACTAAATTGTTTCTGGTTCGGCTTTGCTGCATGGGTCCCCTGTCTCTTCAATTGTTTGATTGGTTTTAAGGAGGAGTGAGAAAACAGAGACAAAGTACTCTGGAACATGCAAGAAGGAAGCAATGAAGAAGATTGATCCATTCGGCTGTCCGGCTTCTGATCTGAGTGTCTGGGAGAGTTCCAATGCGTTCATGAGGGGGGAAGGAAACGAGAGCTGTCGTTCGATTAAAAGAAGAGAAACGGAGAGAAAGAGAATAGAAGACTGTCAGTTTCGTCCTAACGCACATTTCATTTTTGCTCTGAAAGCAAAACCCTCTTATTCTTTCTCTTCTTTGCCTTCCCCCCCAGGCGACTTTTCTGCCCTTCTGGAGAAGAACCCCCTGCCTCCTCGGAGACGGTTGACGAATTTGACACTGGACGCGCAGAAGTCGAGCGACGCACTCTCCTTGCCAGGTCTGTCTGTCTGTCTGTCTGTCTGTCTGCCTGTCTGTCTGTCTGTCTGTCTGTCTGTCTGCCTGTCTGTCTGTCTGTCTGTCTGTCTGTCTGTCATGCCTCAATCGCCCTTTCTGTTGCTTGTTGACACATATGACTGAAAAGGTCCCCATTGCATCTGTGAGACAGATCTAGAGACAATCATGCATGGAGTCTGTGCAAAGCCCTGCATGGCGTCAATGATTAGACGAAGCCTGCTACCTGTCAGCTTCCGGAGTCTTTCAAAAGGCAGCGCATGGAGGGAGGAGCAAAGCACGCTAACAGCACTCGCCGTCTGCAAAAGAGTTACCAGGGTGTCATTTTGGGACTGCATTGAACGATTTGTGCTCTGCTGAATGGTGTTGCGTCTTCTTTCGACCAACATGACGTCATCGCGTGACCTGCAGGCATCTCCACGAGAGTGGAGAAGTCCGGAGACAAGAGCGAGAAAGTAGCTTCAGGAGCGAAGAACGCAGAGATGGTCGAGGACGAAAAGCGACTCTGGACGAGAGGTGAGTGAGTGGGTGGGGGTGAGTGCCTCGGTGGGTCTGTCTGTTGAGACTTCGGGGACGTGCTTCTCTTGGTTTTTGCGCTTTTGTTTGTATGTGGGGGGAGTCTTGATCTTACTTGGCCTGCACTGCTTGAGGGTGAGTGTTTTCTCTCTGTAGGTCTGCATTGCGAAAATGAGCTTCTTTCTCCCCTATTTGCTCGTGACTTTTTCATCCTTTGTCTCAAAATTTCTTTTGACGTATGAATTGGTACACCTGCTTGCATGTGTTTATGAGTAATGGATGGAGCGCTCTCCCGCTGCGTTCTTTGGTTCTTGTAACACGGCTGGAGTTTCGTATCCAAAAGGCCATCTCCAAAGTTGAAACTCGCTGCCTGCCTGCCTGCCTGCCCGCCTCATTAATTGCAGGAACGGAACACTACAGTCTAAATCATATCTCAGGTCGGTCTGTCACATTCGCTTTCTGTCGAATATTTGGTTTGTCAATCTGCCTGCTGGGCGGACTTTTTGTCTTCTTGTCTCCATCTCGCCTTTAAGGAATTAAGCAGGGGGTCAAAAACGGAGAGAGAAGCAAAGGAATAGAGAAAGAAGAGAGGAGAAGAGAAAAGCTTTATCTACCTTACCAATGTCCTTCGACTCCTTTCTATACCCACAAGTGGAAGGAAATCAAAAAGAATGTTGTCACTTTTAGCCGCAGCCTCTTTCCCCTTCGGTGTCTCCTTTTCTCTTGTGTCGACCCACCACCTGCAGTATCTGTGTGTGGAGGGAAACGTTGAATGTGCTTGCAATCAACTACATTCCTTCCTTCCTTCCTTCCTTCCTTCCTTGATGTTTGCCTTCTTTCCTTCCTTGATGTTTGCCTTCCTTCCTTCCTTGATGTTTGCCTTCTTTCCTTCCTTGATGTTTGCCTTCTTTCCTTCCTTGATGTTTGCCTTCTCTCCTTCCTTGATGTTTGCCTTCCTTCTTTCCTTCCTTGATGTTTGCCTTCCTTCCTTCCTTGATGTTTGCCTTCTTTCTGCCTGCAGACTACCTGAACGAGCAGGACATGGAGGTCGTCACACGGACTCCCAAATTCCTTCGTGCAATTATCGAGAAGTAAGTCAGCCAGGCTTCTCACAGGAGACAGATCAGCTTTGCGTTTTGACTAACAGCCTCGGTAAGGAGATTCTGTTTGTCTCGGCAACAAATGCATGATTTGTGTCATGATGCTGCCGTCCCTCCTCGGGGATGAATTTGCTTCGTTTGCTTTGCTCAACTGCTTTCACACGAAGGGCACAAGGCGAAGAGAGAAAAGGAAAAAAGGCAGAAATCATAGGATTTCTTTTGAAATCGTGTTTTCGTTTTCTTGTCTCTCCTCTTTTTTCATTCAAACCACTTGTTCTCTTTTTGCTCTTCCCATGAATTCTGCCTGATTGACATCAGGGCTGACGTCGGACTCGTTCGTCAAATCGTCAGCACACTCGGGTTTCCTCGACCAAAAGTGTCCGTCCGTCCGTCCGTCTGTTGGTCTGATTGACTGTGTGTGTAGGTTTTGTTAAACGACCGATGACCATCTTTTTCTCCCCGCAATTTCCCCATTTATCTTTCCTTTGCCCCGCCACCCCCTCTTCTCTCTCTCTCTCTCTCTCTCTCTCTCTCGATAAGCCGCTTGTTAAGTGGTTATTTACGAATCAGAGAGCCAGTCAGCAGGAAAGATTGTTTTCCAAAGACACCCATGCAGTCGTTGAAGCAAGCGGCAGGAGGACAAAGGGGGCATTATTTGCATGCGTGTGTCTCTCAGGGAGCTGCATGGATATTTTTTGTGCCCCTCGGATCCTCTCTGCAAGAGCGAAAATGAACGAAGACCGAAAAGGAGAGAGACATACCTTCTTGTATTCTTCCTTCATTTGAAGACCCTTCCTGTGAAACGAAAAGACGCGCGGGCGTTTGGGTGAACGCCCCCACTCTGTCTGTCTGTTCGCACCTTCCTTCGTCCCGTCCAGCCTCCTCTTTCCTCCTCTTTCACCCGCATGCAGCAGTGCGTGGCTTCTCACTTTCGCACGTGTTTGTTCCTCTGTCTGTCTGCAGTGCCCGCAATATTCGCGGTCTGATGAAACGAGTGGGCAACTCTGTGTTCGCCCGTTTTGACGAGAACTCCGACGGTCTGCTGCAAGCGGGAGAGTTCCGAACTTTCTGCACCCACCTGACGGACCTCGTACAAGCAGTCAGTTGAAAAAAAAGGAGAGAAAGAAAAGGACAGGGAGCTTTGGACAGAGAAAACTGAAACGTTGCATAAAAAACCATGTGTCATCATTCCATTCCCATCTGCAAACATGTCAGACACCTCGTTGCTTGCCCGTATTCACGAAGTCAGTCAGTCAGTCAGGGATAGGGAGCACCATGCGTAGGCGCGCTGCGGATGCCAGCACGACGCACGTTAGAGGGCTGCGAGGAGACCACGATTCATCCCTTCCCCAGGAAAGTTCTTGAGAGAGGCAAATCTGTCCTCTCTGAGGTCCAGCCCAGATGCACATTTTCCATTTGTGTGCCTGATGTTCTTTCACTTACGTCTCCTGTTCTGCCTGCAGTGCGACGGCACCTTCACATTCTCCAGCACCGACGCCAAACAGCTCCAGACAAACTTAGAAGGGACACTGGACGAAGGCTGTAGTCTGGAGGACATAGAGCCCTTCATCTCCTCCATCTGTCTGATTTGGGATTTTGTCCATGCAGGTGGGTGGGTTGGAAGGGAAGTGGAAGGACAGGGATAGTGCCTCCTCTTCCCTGTCTGGCTTTGTGTCTCACGTGCGCTCTCTTGATTTCTATTTGGTGATATATTGTGTCGTGGGGGAAATGATCAGGAAGAGAAGAAAGATCAATGTGATTTCCTGTCGGGGTATGCGCTCTAGAAACAAAAAGGTTCGCCTGTCATTTCAAAATTGTATCAGTTCCCGAAAGTACCCGAGTGACCCTTCCTGCACAACCATCCTTCTGCTTTTGCCTCTTTTGTCTCCTTATTGTTCTTTCCTTCGAAATCAGCTTCTCTCTTTGCACCAAAACGGCTTCCTCGTATGTCGGCTTCTCTGACTTCCTTTCGTTCTCTTATGTTCTCTCTATGTTCAGGCGTCTCCAACTTCAGAGAGGAGGAGGCAGACCCGGACATTCTTGAGGAGGCCAAGAAGACCTTCGATGACTTTGCACGACCACACAGCACGGATGAGAACTATTTGACTCTGCCGTCAGCCGAGGCAACCTGAATCGTTTCTCTTCTGTTTCCAGACATGCATTCGAACGAATCTTCTTTCTTTGACTCTATACTAAAAATCCCCATCGGCTTCTCCACGACAGCTGAAAATAATTTTTCATACAGAGTCTTGTTGATCCTTCACTCTAGTGGTTCTGTTTCGTGTACGTCCTCGCGGGTTAATTTCTTTTTTGAATTCTTTGTTCGCCACTCGACGGCAATGAAACATTCAAACAGGCAGGAACGCAGAAGGGGTTGCAATCAAGCGCCGTTTTTTCTGTTTTGTACATGTTTGCTCAGGCTTGTACCTCATATTTTCTGCCTCCCTGCCTGCCTGCGTGTCCCTCATTGCAGTGCCCGTTCCCTTGTGCGGCTTGTGAATGACATTCGGAACGTTCTGGAGGGAATGGCGCTTCAGGAAATTAGAGCGGCATGGCTCGACAGTCAGTCACATGTTTGTATTGTGCAAGGGAGGGATGGAAAGAGCAGAACGGGGTGAAGTTAGCGTGGCTAAACAGGAGGTGAACGCTGCAAGACAGCTCTGTTGACTGACTCAGTGGCAGTGGACAAAGGGATGGGTGTATCTCGATCCAAAGTGCAATGTCCTTCAATTAGTGCCGTGGGGGGACGAAAGGACACCTTAGTGTGTTGGGCTGGTTCCAGGAGAGAAATGGATAAACAAACATCTGCCGGTGATGAAAGAGAAAGCATAGGTATCTGATGTGTCAGAGAGCGACATGTTGTATCACTGCTTTCGAGTCTGCCTGACTTCATTCTTTTTGCGCTTATTGTTGTTGTCCACTTGCAGTCATTGGGGGTAATTCTTTTTCTTTCACGGATCTGTTCGTGCCCTTCTACGCCCTCGTGTCGATCAAGCGATACATGGAGGCTGGATTTGGAATGATCAACAAGTTTGTGCAGGTCTGCCTGTCACGTCCCTTCCCCCGCATCTTTCTTTAGTGTCTAGTTCAGCAATTAAGTCACTTAGCTGTCTTTCTTTTCGTCTTTCTGTAAGAAAGCAGATCGAAACAATAGGTGATCCTCCCGGTGCTCCGTAAGTATGTGTGAAATATGTGGGCGTATTTGCGTTTCTTTGCACTGCTGCTCGCAATGTCTAAAGCCCCTCCCTTATTTTCGAGGAAGGAAAGAAATGCAACGGGAAGGGTGAAGTTTCACTGCCTGTCTCGGGAAGCGTCTGGATTAGGAAGTTAGTACAAATGGGTGCATTAGATATGTGCATGCGGAAAGTATATGAAGGGACGTGGTGGGACGGACAGAGAAAAAGAAGAGACGAAAGACGACATGCAGGACAGCGGCTGCCGATCAATTCACTTCTCCAGTGTCTATGAGAGGGAGGAATTGCAGTGTTCTTCCCTGCATGTTTGATTGAGCTCCTGCAGGTGGAGGATACCGAGATTGACGATGGAGAGTGCATGCATTTACTTTCATACAGAATTCTTTCATATGATTGAGCTCATGAATGCAGGTGGAGGATACAGAGATTGACGACGGAGAGCAGGCGGAGAGACGGAGGGGCCTCACAGAAACGGCAACTGAGGGCTACTCCCGCCTCTCTGTGGTCGACTTGGCCCTTGCAGATGCAGTCAGGAAGGCAGGACCAGGGGCGGAGTCGGAGGGGAACTTCGGGCTTGACTTCAAAGTCTTTGGGAAAAGCTTTGCAGGTCGGGGCAGCATGAGTGAGTAGGTCAGTGGACGTCCAGATTGTTGAGCATATTTTTGGATGGGCTTCGTTCGCATTCCACACAAAGAACCAACACTTGTTGATAAAGATGCGATGCGCAATCGTCCCGTCTATCCAAATGTAAATGGCCTCCTCATGGCGTTTCATTGCTTGCACGCGAATGCATACTCGTCCCGCCCAAAGCTGGTCGCTTAGTGTCTCTTCAAAGTCAGCCATGTGCTTCAAATAACCTTCATGCACCTTCTCTTGCCTGCCGATCTCTCTGTTCTTTCTAGCTGTTGACTTCATCTATTAATATTTATCCGCATTGATCCACGGATGGGCGTCTGTGAGCCTGCGCAGGTCTGGCTGCTGATCCTGAGTGGGTCGAGAGGAACATGCATTTACTTCCATACAGAAAAAGAATTCTGTATGAAAGTAAATGCATGAAAGTAAATGCATGCGCAGGTCTGGCTGCTGATCCTGAGTGGGTCGAGAGGAACATGTGGCGGTTTCTGTCTCCTGGAGGAATCCTGAGGGAGACAGACGAGTGGACACCCAGCAGACTTTTGGAAGTTCTCAACAGGATCTTGTGGGACAAACTGCTGGTGGACTATGAGAGACTCCAGCAGGGACTCACAAGGTCAGCAAGCAGAGTGGACGGCCGGGGGGGGGGGATTCTTCTTTTCTATCTGTCTATCTCTTTTTTTTGTACGGGGCGCATCGAGAGAGATTATCGAACACATCTTTTACTCGTTTTCGAATACACTTTGCTGTCTTTATATGCGTGAAATACATGCAGAGTGCACTTGCGAGACATGATCGGCAACTTCTTTTACACCCGCTGCGCCTGTCTGGGCGTTACGGCGACTCACTCGGTGATTCGGGCTTTCATGGCGTCTCTGAACAAGCACAGGGAAGCGCACTTCAGAATTCGATGGTTCTCAAAGTCCGTCTGTCAGTCAGTCTCTTGAATTGTCAATCAGTCTTTCAGTCAGTTAGTCAGTCAGGCAGGCATGGAGGGAGGCAGATAGGGGGGAAAAGAGGATTGACTGCTGATTGCTGACAGAGGCATGAAGGAATGAATGAAGCGCCTAGCTGAGGATCGAGGATGGAGATTTGGGGACTGGACAGGCAGGCAGGCAGAGAGAACATCAGATAGTCCATGCATGCAACAAACAGTCTTTCTTTCTTTCAATCGAGGGAACCTGCATGCACTGCAGGCCGGCCAGCGTACCAAGAGAGGCTTATGTTGACAGATGGACTGATTCTCTTTTTGTGTCCCTGTCTGTTTGTCTGTCTGTCTGTCTGTCTGTTGGTTCCATGAAGAAAAGGAGGGAGAAGAAGAAACATTTAGTCTGTCGCCCTGTCTCCCTGTCTGCAGGTCTTGTGGAATGCTGGAACGCACTCCCCCTTTCTATGGGGACTTCATGTGCGTCTGCGCAGGTCTGTCTGTTCTGTCTAACGGTCCTCGATCGGCGTTTCGACTGCTTGCCCTCTGAACACGTCGAGGTTGACATCGTCGCTTTCCAAGTCGTTCTTTCGTTTCCTTCCACCTTTTTTCTAGTCGTTTTCAGCAAAGGTGCAGACGGACAGGCATGTAGACAGAGCGCAGATTAACAGATAGAGTGAAGATGAGAGTGCGAGAAAACCCACTGACTGACTGAGAGAGAATGGGGCTTTTCAGACGGTATTCGGTTGACTGCATGGAGGCAGGGAGGGAGGGAGGGGATGACGAGAATTTATTCAGGAAGGAATTGTGGAGAAGAGGAATGAAAAACTAAGGGGCAGCAGAGAAAGGAGGGGGGGTTCCTGCATGCATGCATGCATTCTCTACCCCCTAGCTGTCAATTTCTTTCCTTTCCTTTTGACCCCGAAAGCTACCAAGATGTTCATCTGCATCAGTTCACTTGATCATCGCACAATAAATCAAAGAAGAAACAGAAAAACGGTCGATCATCACAGAGAAGCACAGACTACATGCTGCGGAGCGTCGGCGCGACACCCCTACGGAGATCGAGAGGCACCGACTGAAGGCAAACTTCTGCAATTCATTTGATGGTCGATGGATGCTTCTTCTCTGATATCTTTGGCGACGTTTCGAATCAATTGCAGGAATGATTTCTAAATTGGTCTTGAGAAAGGTGGAGGGAAAGCTTTTCCCAGCGTCTCGAGAGGTTTGTTTGTTTTTGCTTTTGCGTGTTTTGCACTCAAAGTCTCTCTCTTGATCGCTCTCTGTCTCCTTGTGTGTGTGTGTGTGTGTGTGTGTGAAGCTCATTTTTGTTTTTTTTTCAGTCTGCCGGTGCTTCATTGTTCCTCCTTATTCGCCATTCTGCTTTTTTCCCTTCCTCCTTTCCACTTCGACTCCATTTGGGCCGTCTTTTAGCCTTCTCAAGTGATTGGCTTGCATCCCCTCTTTAAATGATGAATTTCAATTCCTTCGTTTCTCTCTGTCATGCCTGTCTACCTGTCTGCAGAGTTATGTACTCGAGGGGGCAGCCAAGGCACTCACCCATTTTGTGTTCGAGAGGGACGACGCTCGATTCGGGTGCGTGCGTCAAGTGGACACACATCTTCCTTCATTATTGTTTTTTCTTTGTTTTGCCGTTCCATGCATCAGATGTTTGCGTGACACTCGCACTCTTCGCTTCTCTCGCACACACCCCTGTCAGATCATCTGTTTCTCTCTCACAGAGTAAGGGAGGGAGAGGAAAGCAGGGCAGCGAGGAAAGACTTGAGGCGGTCGAAGAGAGACACCGAAAGTGTCGATCAAATCGAGTGACTACGTATCAGACGGACTGGCTGGGTGGCGATATGCATGGCTGTATGAGTGCCTCCTTGCTGCAGCGATGCTCTTGTGCTGCATCGTTCTGTCTGTCTGATTGCTGCCTGTCTGCCTGTCCGTCTGCCTCCCTGCAGATTTTTGAAGTTGTCCGAAGCTCTCTACAACAGTCTCTCAGCAAAGGTGAATGGAGCTGAAAGGGGACAGAAAGGGAAAATAAAAGGCAAACATCGACCCTTTTTGAATTGCTCTCTTCCCGCCTGGACATATCAAAACATGCGAATCGATGGGATGAGAGCAAAATTTGTATACTCCTTCCAGGACTTGAAACATGCACTGAGTCGGATTGATTTTCTTTCTCTCAGACGTTGGTCTTCTTCTTTCCTCTTTCTCCTTCTTCCCCTTGCCCATCTTTGTTCGTATCTTTGTGCACTCTTCTTCTTTTTGTTGTTCTTGTTGTTTTTGTTGTTGTTTGATCATTCATGCAGTGCGACGGGAGCTCCCAACTTCTTCCTCTCGGGGAACGGGGACGCCGAATTGAGGTCAGGCAGTCTGTCTGTTAGTGAGATCGATCGTTGGTTTGCGTTCCTGTGGGGGTGTGGTTGTGCCTTTTGATGTCTTTTGTTCTCTGTTGAACTGACGAAAGACAGACCGGAAAAGAGAGGCAGAAGCAGACACAGAAAGTAACGCGTTCTAAGCATTTGGAGGGAGATCGTGAGTCAGGTCGGAGCCCCTTGATCATGTCCGTTCTGCTCGTCAAGCATTTTTCAGTCTGAAAATGAGGAGAAGGTTTCGATATCTGTGGTGGAAAGTTGGGGCCTTCTCCCTCAATTCCAACTCCATGCATGTCTTCCTCTTCTACCCTTTAGCATCATCTCCCATTTCTTGCCCATGAGTGCCACCCCAACCTTGTCTTTGTCTCTCTACCCTTCTTTCTCTTCCTCTCTCTATCTCACTCTGTCTTGCTGAGTGTCTTCCCGTCTGCCTGCCTATTTGTCTCTTTCTCAGGTCGTAGAGGTTGAGGACTGTCTAAGTCTTTTGAGTGCTCACTGGTCGTTTGAGTGGATGAGGAGAGTGACCTTCCTCACCCATCTGTTCCTCGCAACAGGTGCGTGGAGGGGGGGAGGAACGTAATCAAATGACTCCTTTCCTTTCCTTTCAGTAAATTCTGACTGCCTGTGAGTCTATGGGCAGAGACATATTGTTGTCCTCAGTCAGTCAGTGAACTATGCATTTAGGAGACGTTTGGTTGGGTGCACGCTTTGCTCAACGCCCCCTCCCTTAGCTTCTTTGTCTCAAGTTCCCTTTCCACAATTCATATACTGACTCTGTATGGATTGCGCATCTTTACGACAATCAAGACATTTCCTGAATTCTTTTGTTTGGAATGAAATGGGAAAATCCCCCCACCCGGACTGGTGGAAGCCTGCCTTTTCTACTCGACTTTCTACCCTATCATAATTCAAAGTCAAACATACGCACATGTCTCTGGATGTTCTCTCTCTGTCCTTCTGTCTGCAAAGGCTCTTTCTTTGAATTCACATGTTTTGTCTTTTTGAGCCAGAACGAACCAAAAGAGCAGCTTTCTTCTCTTTTTGATTGAGTGAGTCCTCTGCAGGGTCTCTGTCCAGGTTGACGAAGGATCTCAGGAGGGGACACGCGGACCTGGTCAGAAAGAAGAGAAGGGGACCGAGGCCAAGGTCAAGAGACCTGGCGCCTGCAGGCACACTGGCGGCCATCAAACACGGCGCCCAGACGTCTGCAGAGACTAACCAGGGGGGGGGGG
>JAHBMJ010001430.1:0-24587 GCA_018398765.1 Chromera velia
CTGGAACTGGAACTGTTCTCATCTATTCTGTGCAATCTTCTTGACTTTCCTGGTGACGATCTTCTCCAAGGGGGTTGTTGCGGGGGGGCGGGCGGGAGGGGGGGAGGACAGACAGACGGAAAGGAAGAAAAGAAAAAACAAAAAGAAAGGACCGAAGGAAGAAAGAAACAAAGAAACGAGGGAAGAAAAGGAGGAACCAAAGCAGCCTATACCGCCCCCCCAAAAAAGTAACAATGAGCAGAGAGAGAGAGAGAGAAAGGGAGAGGGAGACGGAGAAGCAACGGGAGAGACAAGTGGCAAACGAAGAATCAGAAGAAAGAACGAAAACTTCCAATACTGAGTAGGAGACGAAGAGAGAGAGAGACACCGGCACTGCATGAAGGCAGTCAACAGAGATTTAAGCAGGGGGGCAATAGACACTCACACCTACATGAGTGCCTCAAAGACCGCATACACGAGGGCAGGACTGAAGGAAGAGGAACTTTTCAGCACACAATACAATATACAACAGATGATATTGAGATACGCGTGACAAGCAATGAGAAGAACCAGGACAGTGCATGCATGAGAAGCAACATGAGAGGCTGGATGGAGTATTGACAGAAATAGAAAAGGAGGAATGTCTTGCGAAAAAGGGCAAAGGAGGCCAGAAAAAACTGCGCAGAAACACAGAGACTACAAAATCATTTGGAAGACATCAATACAACGCAGGAGCCCGCAAGAAGATCGACACCTTATGAACAACAACGAGAATAAACAGAAAGAAAGAAAGCCTTTGAACGGGTCTCGTCTCTGTTGAATGGGTTCGACCGGACAGGTTTCTCTAAGGCGGGCTGGCAGGTTCTCAATTGGTTTTACAATCTCTAAGAAAGGGATGCCTAGAGCGGGATGTAGCGAGACAGACAGTCCTGCTGGGTCACTGGGTTTTTCTTTTTCTCCATTTCGATCATCTGTCTATGTGTCTCAGCGCTGTTCGACCGGCAATCGATCAGTCTTCTCTTCTCGGTTCCTGCCTGCGTCTTCCCCCTCCCTTCCTTCTTTCTTCTTCTCAGACCCGATCAGGCGGCTTTCTTTCAAAGCATCACGGAGAGACCTCCGCACAAAAATATGGGGAGAAAATTTTAAAAAAAGCACCAAGAAAGAACGTTCCTTTTCCCTCTCTCTAATCATATTGAGGAAGTTTCAACGGTTCTTTCTTTGCGTCCTCTTTCTCGTACAGCCACTTGAACTTCTTCCTCTTGGGTACCAATCGGTATACCATGTCCTGTTTGTCTAGGACGGGCGCTCGCATACACTTCGGATGAGAGAAGGGATTGTCGAAGTGTTGCTCCATCAAGTCGTCATTCAAGAAAGACGGACGCTCCCCTACCTTCCACTTTTTCTCCTTCGCAAGCCCAGGCATGGTGGCAACGACAAAGCGAGGACTGAAATAAGGACCCGGGTTCATTGGCCCTAGTTGCCCGTCATAAGGGGGGACGTTCTCCTTAATCTCCACTATCTTCCCGTCCTTGTCCAAGTAACAGATGTCATTCACAATCTCCTCCAGATCGACCGCGTTCTGCGGTCTGATCTTATTCCACACTTTCACGATCTCAATGGCATGCTTCGGCCAGGGCATATCGTTCCTGTGCCAAATCTTCTGAGAGAAACGGAGACGCAAAACTGAAAAAATCATCTTCCGTGCCTGCTCCACCTTCCATCGGGGCAAACCTTCCTCAGCCAACTGTTTTCGTGGGTTTGGAATTTTCGAATAAAGCTTCCGCGGTTTCGTGGCTGTGTTAGCGAGATACCGCATTGTGGGTGAGAAGCGCTGCAATTTCTTTCTCTTCTTGTTGTAACAAGTGGAAGGCTTTTGGGCTGCCTTTGGGTTGACTGACAGGGGCATGGGGGATTCTTCTGGTGTCTTCTTCTTAGGAGGACCTTTGAAACCCCACTGCTCGTGTTTGTCGTACAACTCTATCT
Source organism: Chromera velia (assembly GCA_018398765.1). NCBI lineage: Eukaryota > Chromeraceae > Chromera > Chromera velia. The sequence goes on from JAHBMJ010001430.1 coordinate 1,963, forward strand.
CCTTCGTTCTCTCTGACATCTGGTACAATGGATCTATGTCCTTGTACCGAGGAGACCGCTCTGGCCACTTCCCACCCAACTGTGTTACCGGTGATGGTTGGGCGTCAGCGCCTGACGGTCTCGGTAGGCGTCTCTTTCTCATCCCACTGAGAAAGGAGTTGCCCCCGGAAAGCGAAAAGGATTCACTTGGACATACAAGCAAGAAAACTGACGTAACGACCAACCAGATCATTGCTAACAAGTACCGGTGTTCCCTTCCACTTCAACACGCACCCCTTTCGGGGTTGACTGATGCAAGCAACAGTAGAGACCTCAATAATTGAACACCGGAGACAGATCAGAGAAACACACTTGTTGGGAGGATCTGGTGGCTTGAAAAATGTTCAACCAGAAGCGGTCACTCTGATAGTCAAGGAACGAACTACAGACCCTTCTGTGCACAGACAATGGGACAGCACGTTGATGCGGAAGAGATTGGCCTTTCCCGTCTTCGTGAGACGTGCACGATTAGTGCTTCGCGGACTGCATGTGTGTGTGAATCGGACCTCAGTGGTCCCGGAAAGATTTTAGGAGTTGGCTCAAAAAAGAGCGTATGGTTTGCACATTTTTAAATTTTTTTGTCAAAAGTTCTCGCGCGCGCGTTCTGCATGGGCGCGGCGCAAAGCGAGCGCATGCGGGTGGAAATTCGTGGAATTTTCGAACAACACGTACGATCACGTACGTACGCGTACGTATATATATTCATACGTGTCACGCAGTGCATGCATTCTGTTGTTTTCTTTCGTTCAACAGTAGCTCTAGAATTGTATCTAATCATTGATGGAGCACTTCTTTGCTATGTGTCCAGTACCCAGAAGCGATGCGGGTCAGACTTCTGCGCAGACCTCGGCAAAGTGAGACTTTCCACATATGTAACACGTTCCCCCATGTCAGACCAGACGATACTCAATTGAAATTCGACTGACAAATAACACAAAAAAGCTCCGTCTATGCAGGGAGCCCATCTGGCTGCAGAAATACCGTGTAAAGAATAATCGACTAACTTCAAGGACCTTTGTCGGCACGCGCTTGTACGTGCACATAAGAGCAGCGTGGCAGGAGAGGAAGCCAGCAAGGTCACTTTTGGTGGTGACGTTGGCAGCGCTTGGAGACACACACAAAAAGCATACAGATGTCAATGAATCGGGAGGAGGCAGAAGAGATCGGCACGCAGGCGGCAGAGGGCGCCGTGTTGCGTCTTTTGAAAGAAGAGAATGAGGGTGTGAATCGATCAGAAGGGGGGCTCGGACAGAAAGGGCAGGAGGGCGAAGAGCACGCTTCGGCTTCACATCAGATTGAAAAGGAGAAGCTGGTGAAGCAGATAGCTCTTCTCGAAGAGAAGGTCTCAAAACTCAAGGAGAAACTCAAAAGAAGGACCCGCGAAGTCGCGCTTCTCAGTGAACCTCCTGCCCAAAACGACCATTTAACCGAGTCTGAGGCCTTCACATTTCTCAAAAAACGTCCAGAGACCTCGGACGATGATGAGGACCTCAACGATGCGAGTCCTGAAGGGGAGAACCTCAGCATCGTTCCTGTTGGAGACACCAGCAAGGCAGAGCCCCCCTCTCCCTCTGGAAGGAAGAAACAACCAGCAGTGGACGTTCTCTACGCGTCTCGTGCTGAGTTGGTCGCTGAGGTCGTCTGGCTGCGTGCTGAGCACGGGAGGCTCCGCAATGACCTTCGGTTGTCTGCAGAGCGTTTGAATCGCTCCAAACAACGCAGCGAAGAAGACAAGAGAAGTTTAGAGTCCCAGTTGAGGGACCAGGCGTTGATTGCTGAAGCTGCGGGGTCTCTGGAGGCCATGCGAAAGAAAATTTTGGACTCCACCAACGAGGCCGCGAAGTGGAAGACACGTCTGACAGCCATGGAAGTGGAACGGGATTTGGCCAACAGAATGAAGGAGGCAGCCGAACTGAGACTCAGGGAGGTGAGTGAGAGGTTTTTCCTTCTGTACAATTGGTTCGATGGACGTGCCCTTCTCTGCTGTTTCGATGCGTGCATGCATTCCTTCTTCTCTTGTGGCCTTTTCTTTGTGAGACTTTGTGTGTATACACCCACTTCCATTTCCTCCCTTCAACCCATTCATAGCCTCTCTTTTCACGCTTTCAAGCGTGCCAAAAGACACATCAAAACCCATGCGCGCAGACTGTCAATCTCCTTCTTTGCGCTATGTCCTGCCCTCTCTCTCTCTCTCTCTCTCTCTCTCTCTCTGCAGTCCGTGATGCGCAGCGAGACCGAGAAAGTGGAGCGTGCAGCCGCCTCCAGGTTAACTGAGCGAAAGCTGGAGGAGGCAGAGGCGAGGATTGCAGATCTGCAGAGTGCCCTGGAACTCGCGAAGGACGAGGGTGGGGGCGAGGGCCTGCGTCTCCAAATCAGAAACCTCCAACAAGACCTCACACAGGAAAAGCACAAACTCAGGGCGGCAGAGGCACAGGCGGAACAGTCCAGACAGACAATGCTGGCACTTCAGGTCTGTCAGTGGGGGAATGAGCAAGACGGCAGATTAGTATAGAGAAAAGCGACTCTAATTTTATTTTTGTTGCGACTGCCCGTAGTCAGTGCAACCGCCTCTTCCGTCTTTCTTCTCCCCCGAGTGTCCGATCGAGCACAATAATTATCCAGCCGGGGGTGCTTGTCTTGAATCTAGCGTGTGCGTTGGTCCGTCGCGCCCTTTCTGGTCGCTGCCTATGTCCCCGTCTGTTGTTCGGCATCCTCGCTTTCTCGACTGTACACTTCTTTTCCTTCCTCATTGGTTGCCTGGCTGTTGCAGAAACGGACGATGGCACTGCAGCAGAACCTGGAGAGGGAGGAAACGGAGACTGTGGAAGGTGCAGCTGCTGTGATGCAAAAGTTTGATGTGCCCACTCGGACAAAAAGTCTGTCAGTGTGGAGTCCCAGCTCGCCGTTGTGAAGTTTGCGTGTCTGTGTACCTGTCAGTGTTTATGCGTGTATCTATGTCTGTTTCTGTTTGTGTGTCTCTCAGCCGGACAAAGATACCTTTGTTTTTCAAAGCCGGAGACCTTAAGTTGTCCCCACCCCCAACGACTACCGTCTCACACCCGCTTCACATTCTTCTTTCCAAGTTCGCTCCCTCACTGCCGTCCTTCAATGAATCTGTTCTCTCACTGTCGTCCTCTTCCTTCACTCCCCGAGTCTGCAGCTTTGAAGCAGGCCGAACTTTCCCCCAGGGCGACCCAGACGGATCCCTCAGGAACGAATACGGGAGGCCTGTTGAGGAGTCCAGGAGGCCAGGAGGGGACCCGAAAGTCTGCAGACGTGGGCGTCGGGGGAGCCCCCTCCTCCTCCTCTGCCACCTCCCCTGTGGGTGAGAACACGCTGGTGGACCCCAACTCCTCCGCAGCCGTGCTTCAGGACTTGGCCGCACGGGCTCAGAAGGCAGAGAGGGAGCTGACAGAGAGAAACAGACAGGTCGTTGTCATGGGGGCACAGGTGGAGTCAGTGAAGACAAGAGCGGCAGAACAACAACTGCAGCTTGAGAACGAGCTCTTCAAAGCGAGACAGGAAATAGAAATGATCCGGTCAGTCAGTCAGTCAGTCAGTCAGTCAGTCAGTCAGTCAGTCAGTCAGTCAGTCAATTAGTCAGAACGACACGCATCTTCTTCTTCCTCCCTACACTTGCTCACTCATCTCTTGAATTACTCCAGATGAACCAACCGGGCATGCATCAACGCGATAGATCTGTCTGCATCCTAATGTCTGCTCACCAAGCTACCGACTCTAAAACTCCTGTTCCCTTCCGTCTCTTTGTTTTCCTCTTTTGTCAAATGTCCGTCTGACGCGCATTTTGATTGTGGGATGCACTGACTACGTTGCGCTCCATGCACTTATTGTACTTGATCGATCGACAGCCTACAGCTTTTGTTTCACCATTCCCTTTCTTTGCTGGTTGTTTTGTTTAATTGATGTGTGGGCCAATTCCGATCTGTTCATGATTTCATGATCCACTCGCTACTTGCAGATCCGAGGGCTCGCGTCTGCTGGCGAAGAAGAAGAAGAAACTGAAGGAGGCCATCGAGAACGAGAGGAGAAAAATGAGAAAGGACATCGATGCAACGCTCCAAGCAGAGAGGGAGAGGGCAGAGAGAGAAAACAGGGAAGTGATTGACAGGTGAGTGAGTGAGTGAGTAATCAGTCAGGCTGTTGGTCAGTCGGGCAACGCGTAAAGGCAGCGAAGAAAAGGGCGACCAAGCAAGCAAGAAACGAATAGAGGCATTCCAGAAAAAATTGCAGGCTCCCTGGGTGACCAGAACTGCATTAGTAACAGTCGTTGACATGTGCGTGCTCTCTTTGACATTTCTCACACGGCGTTCGTGTCTCTTTCTTCTCCCCTCATCCGTCCTCTCTTTTTGATCTGATCGCAGAGAGTTGGCCCGGAGCGACGTGGAGATGAAGCACTTGCAGAGAGAACTGGAGGAGACCAAAACGAAAAAGGAGAGGGTCGGTCGGTCTCTCTGTTTGTTGGAAGAGGACGAGCTCATATTTGCATGAGAAAGCGCTACAGTTTCTGCAATCAGTCACTTTCCTGTCTTTCTGCATGTTCATCTTCCTTCTCTGTCTTCCATGTGCAATTACACTGGAATGTTTGGGCTTCACAGGTGTGTGTGTAGGCGTCGTAATGGCATGACAACATCGTGTCGCACTTTTCTGCTGTGATTACACAAGCCTAACAATCCTGTGTGCAGGAAATTCGGTACTTGTCTGACAAAACAGAATTCCTCTCCTTTGAGCTCGTGAAGGCTCAACAAGCTTCGTCCTTCATCCGTATGTCGAAGGAGCTCTGGTGGGTATCTTGGTGGTCCGGTGGAAGAATTTGTGTTTGGCTTGCACTCGAGAAAGATTGAAGGTTTCTGGTGGAAAGAGACAAATTTTGGGGCGGTTAATTGTCTCTTTGAGCCCTTTCATTTCTTATCTCTTCGGAGGGGTCGCGGGGAAAGAAACAGAGAGAGAGAGAGAGAGAGAGACACTGGAAGGAAGAAACGCATACGACGGCATGGCATTTCTCTCTTACTCTTTGCACTGGCCGGGGGGGACCTGTTGGCCCCCTTTTCCGCCACACTTCTCCATGTGTTTGTACGTGAATTGTTTTTGGACATAATTTCGAGTCCCACCCCCACCGTGAAAACCTCTGTATTCTCCCTTCGACTTCTTCTCTCTGTTCTCATGCCGTGATTGATTATGTTCTCAGCGGGACCTTCTACCTGACCCTTCGGACCCCCGCCTACTCCCCCGACCGGGAGCCCACACTCCTCCACTACCTCTCCTCCTTCCTCCAGACCTCTGTGTCTCGTCTTAGGGTCATCGAGTCTGTCGACCTCCACGAGGACACGCCTCTGGATGAGATCGTGGACTCTTTCCAGGAGATGAGCCTTCACGCATTGCAGAAACAACAGTCTGCATACAGAGCCTTCAACACCACACAAACGGCCAAGATCATGCAAATGGAAAATCAAAAAGATGTCAAGGAGGCAGTAGAGGAGGAAACGGGAGAGGGGGAAGGGGAAGATAAGAAAGAACGCCCTGCCACTGCGAACAGTCAAGGTACGGAGGTTCCTGGCCGTCTGCGGCCCACTGCCGAGGATGCAGAGAAGGAAGCCGTCTCCCCGGCTCCTTTAAGAGGTTCCCAGGCCCAACCGGAACCACAGGCCGAGGAAGAACTGGGAGCAGAACCCGGTCCCCCCTCCGAAAAGGGTCACCAGACCGTCAGTGGTGGTGCCATGTCAGTAGCTGGTTCTGCAGCTCTCTCGCGTCCTGCAAGTACCGGCACAGGGCGTTACAAGAACACAGCCACCAGCCTCTACCCAGGACTCGGAAGTACAAAAGCAGTTCTCTCCAGCCAGGGTCCCTTCTCGCCTGCCGCCACGGTGACGAAGGACCAACTGGGATCCATGCCTCTCATCAGATTGATGGTCGAGATTTCAGGTCAGTTGGAAAATGTGGAATCTCTGTGCAAAGGCAAGGATCCGTTTTTTTGATTCTCCGAGTCTCCATTCATGCTTGAGATTGCTAGGGGTCATTCAGAATCGTGGACAGCATGAGGGTGGCAGAACCTGAAAAATGAACGCACCACCGGTACCAACATGGAGACAAAGGAGAGTAGATAGAGGCAAAAGGGCATTTTTCTCAACCCCAATTATTTTCTCATATCTCTAGGGACAGTCAATATCACAAGCACCCACTCATGTGAACAAATGTACAGGAATTATCCCTCTCCCTCTTTTGTTGTTCTTCCCTCCCTGCCTGTCTGCAGAGGATCCGCAAACCCTCAGCGACCCGAAGCAGAACTCCGCTGTGCTTGTGAACAAACTCGGGAAGGATATCCAGAGAGGGTCCTCACTTCTGGAGGACCTGGGTGTCTGTGCAATGACGATCTTGAGAGGGGCAGGGCACGTGAAGGTCCGGTGGCCTGCAGACAGATGCCGGTTGATGGACAAGAGAGGTCTTCAGTTGGGGGGACGGTATCTGGTCGTTAGTGCGTACAAATTGTCGGACCCTTTCGCAGTGCGCGTTCTGGCCAGCGACTCTCTCACCGGCCAGGACTGGTTGGTCCATTTGATGGAGTCGGACGTTGCTCGACTGGTGAGTCCTGGGGGGGTTAGCGAGAGTCCATGCGGGAATGGGCGAAGGGTGAATGAGTCCCCGACCAGTTGAATGAGTGAGTGGCTGCAAGGGGCAGTCAGTGAGTCAGTCGGTGAGGGGGGATCATCAGGCAGAAAGACTTTGAGCAACCCACACCGCACAAACATGTCTATCTGTGTATCTGTGTGTCTGTTTGGTTATCTGTCCGCAGGTCGGTCAGAAGAGCAAACTATTACGGGACTATCTGCTAGAGAAAAACCTTGTGGAAGCTGTGAGGAGTTCCCTTCGACTTGTGTCCAGAGAAGGGGAGGAGCTGCTGTGTGCTGGTCAGTCTGAGTCATCGAAACGATTATCTCGCTACCCTTACTTGTCATCCGTCCCTTTTCCTTCATCTGAAGAGTCATTCTGCACAATTCAGCGGATTGTTTCGCGTACTGCTTACAATTAGAACATGAAGAAAGAACAAGAGCCCTCCTGACGCAGACCCTGACCCTCACCACCCTGTGTCACCTTCCTTCCTTCCCTCCTTCCTTCCTTCCTTCCTGCTTTCTTCTCATCTGCAGTGGAACACTCCATCGCCCCTCCGAGTGTCCTCAACGACCGTGCCGTTGCTGCCGACACCTTCGCTGCCCTCCAGGAAACCATCAGAAGAAGCCGCCTCGCCCCAATGCCCAGGGGGGACCTTGCTCTCTCCCCCGCATCGCACAGCAATGACCAAAACCTGAAGACCGTCGGGACCTTCAGTAACGTACCAACCGATGCCCTTGCAACACTGGCGCATGCAGCGCACACCACCGGGTTCCTCAAAGCAGCCGAAGGTCCACGGCTGATGGGTGTGCCGGACCTCGGCCTTGCCCCTGCAGCGTTTGACGATGCCTACTCACAGCGCACCCAAGTTTTAGACGAGCTGCTGGAAACAGCCACTGCCCCCTACTCTCCCCGCACTGCAAGTAAATTGATGGACGCAGCGGCCGGGGCCCCCCCTCAGTTGACGTATGGAGAAAGTTTAGGAACAGGTGTGAAGAGCGTGCGATTTTTTGAGCATCTTGTTCGACTCGGGAGAGATGATGATGGGGATGGAGAGGGCGAAGCGCATTTTTTCTATCTCACCGGAACGTGTGAGCAGAAGACCGGAGAAGAGGAGGGAGTTGATTTCAGATTCTGTCTTGCCCAGCAAGGCAGCTGTAAGAATCTGGAGGTTGTCATTTCAAACGCCCCTTCTTCTGGCGGTTCCCGTCTCCACGCTGAGAGCAGAGAATTCAAAGACGGTCTGATGGCTCTTCTGCTCGTTGATGAAATTCCGTACCCTCCCTCTTTCCTCATGAGGGTCACAGAAATGAAACAAAACGAAACTTCCTGGAGAAGCCCCGGGTTCGCAGTTGTCATCCCAAAGCCGGACGTTCTTCAGTTCGCTCAAACAGGAACGCTCTCACTTGTCTCGCCCGTTCCTCTCGCGCAAGCAGGCGCCATCAAGTTGGGCAATAGGGCACGTCTTCTCGCCTTTGCGCACACCGATGCGCTTGAGGCAACGACGAAGGTCGTCCAACGCCCTGAGGGCCTCCTGACGACCGACCCCTCAGGCCGCCTCGGTGAGTCTTCTCAGCAGCCCCTGGCCTCTCTCAGTGCGGCATTGGAGGCCCAAGGGCGCAGAGGAGACGGGGATATATTTGAGGTCGGGGAGGGGGGAAGGATGACCGTGAGCATATCAACTGGTACAGCTCTCGGCAAGGCAGGGAGTGCGGAGGCGCTGTTGCTCGGAGAGGACAGATCGGAGGCAGTGTGGTTGAATGAGGAGACAGTCAGGCAGAGGGAGAGGGCAAGAGAGACGGTGCACGGACGCCTCATCCAGGAGGTGTTGGGAGACGCCGCTAGGACACAGAAACCCCTCTGTCGAGTCTCGAGAAAGATGACCTTTGAAGATCAGGTGAGGGAGGGCTCTTTCAAGGATAGTTGCTGCTTGACTGCAGATGTAGCCCTTTAAATGGGCAAAAATAAAAAACATGTAAGCATAGCCTCATGCCACCCGATCCAAAGAGACATGGAAGGAAGAAATTCCACGGTGCGAACATTGAAGCAGATATGCTCCTGTCGAGGTGGTTGAGAAAATGATTGGGCTTTCCCCTTTTCCCCTCTCTTTACTTTTCTCTTCCGTTCTCAACATTGTTTCCTCTGTTTCCTATTGGACGACTTCCGCACATTATCCCTCTCCTGACCTTATCCTTTCTTCCCACTTCCCCTGCTGCACTGCAGACATCTCTGTACACTGTCACCGCATACGAACGACAAGAACCCTTCTACCATCTCGTCCTCGTCGCACAGGAGGCAGGCACAGACAGGTCCTTCCCCCTTCTTGTGGACGCAACTCGAATCTTCCAGCTGTCTGCTTGCGAGCCTCAACCCATTCCTGGCATGAATGCCGCAAACTCCCATGCAATCGGCCAGCAGGACGAGAAGCAAAGAGCCTCCACAGCGCTGCTTCTCGCAGATGCGGCAGAATTCCAGAGCGTCCGGGGTGTCCAGAATCTGGTTCTGCCTAGTGCCACTGCACCCCCCCCTCCGTTGAGGTCCACAGGGGTGATCCCGGGGACCTCCCAGGGTCCCCATATCCCGCGACTGCACTACCAGACAACTGCGGGACTCGGGCTGATTTCAGGAGGGCCGGAAAGGCGGGCGTTGCAGGCCCTTCCTCAGGCAGAGGCTCTTGAGTGGTGGTCCTCAGGTGACCGTCAGGGTGCGGAGATCTTCTCAGGGGAGATTGAATTGGACGTTGAGGCCGAGACAAAGAAGTGGATTGTTGCGGATAGACTGAGGGCCTCTGGGAGGCACAAACAAGAGGAGACGGACGGAAACGAGGACGTAAAAGATCCGGATATCATTCGCCTACAGGTGCTTTGGGGGGCAATAGGCTTTCTTTGCTTTCTCTCAGTATGTGTGTCTTCGTAAGGTGAGAATAAGCGGCATACATTCCTCTCTCTTCATCAGTGCCTTTTTTTCACAAATAGTGGAACGAATTCTCGGGAGGATTGAGAGTTGCATCTGACGTTTGCACTCTGTCTCTGTCTGTCTGCAGGTGAGAATATTCCACGAGGCACAGGCAGCAGATGCCGCAGTCTGCGTGCACAACTTCATGGTCATCGCCAGGGACCCTGACTACGTCAGCACACCGTCAACGGAGGGAGGGGACACAGACGAGGAAGCGAAGAGACACGCAGCAGGGTTCTATTCTCTTCGTCTGAACGACAGGATCCTCTCCCACGTCCTCCCTCCAGTCGACCACGATCTCCTGGACATCGCTCACAAAGTCCGTCTTCGTGCCTGCCCGAGTTGCCGTTTGTCTGCATCCGCTTTCTTCTTTTCGTTGAATTTTGAGCTTCTCTTGCTTTGTTGTATTTGTACTGTTGCCTCTGCGCGACGATACCTTTGTCGTTTTTCGTGATTGTCGGCCTGCTTCAAGATTCCATCTTTGTTTCAGAAAATAATTCCGTCAAGAAGCAGGAAAACGAATTTCTATGTTGCCGTACCTGAAGTAAAGTTGCATCCTCATGGAGTCACATATAGATTTGTAAAAAAATAACCGCCTGTGTGTCAATATAAAACGATTTTATTTATCCTCTCCATTTCTTTTCCCTTCTCCGTTGATTTCCCAGGACGCTCTCATCCAGCGCATCGTCGACTCTCTAGACCTCCAGGAGGCCTCTCATCTCACCAAGAGACCCCCGTCTGCTGATTCCGTCTCGTCAACAAGCCGGGCGGGCATCCTGGCACTCACACCGCCACCAGAGGCGGGAGCGAGGTTCACCCCTGATGGTCTCGTTCTTGTTCTACGGTCCCTTCCCAGGAGTCTTCTTCGAAGTGGAAAGAAAGACATCAGGGGTGATGCCCTGGTATCCGAACTCAACGCCGAGGAAACCATCAGCGTGCCTCCTGTCGGAGGTATCCTAACCGACTTGACCACACTGCCCAAACGACCTGCAGGCCCAGGGGCAGGGTGGAAGAAGGTCGCAAGAACGCTCCGAACGTTCACAGGCGTCCCCATTGCCTTCTTTCTGGATTCAGAGGGGGGCGGTCTCTGGCACAGATTTGGCCTCTACGACCCCACAGCGAGTCTGGAGCTCGTCCGAGAACAACCAGATCCGTGGGGAGCCGGAAGGTCCCAGTGGACAGCCTCCATTCCCACAAGTGATGACCCACAGCCGTTCAAGGTATACGTGGAACACCGGAAAATGCGGGGACAGGCGTGCGTACTCGGACTTTCTGAGCATGCCTTTCCTCACATGGTGGTCGGGATGGCGTGGGCTGTGGAGACAGGAGAGGACGTGCGGGTGGCCGTGCGGGACGATGCGGTCAATGGGATGGTGCCGCGGTCTGTCCGGGACAAGCTTGCGGAGATAGTGGAGCAGCAGCTTCGGTCGGTTTGCATCTTTTGCCATTTTGGATAACGAGATTGGGATGCAATTGAAATGTTTTCCGTGCGAACTGGACTTTTTATCCTCTGCTTTTTGCATTACGGTGCTCCTCTATATGCCGATGGACTCAGTATGTGAATCGTTATTCATCTGCCACACTTGCATTTTGTCTTCTATGCTGACTCACTTGAGCAAGCCCGAGAACAGTGAAACACCTCCTCATCTTCATTGGATATATTCATTTCCTTTTTTTGGCTGGGTGGAGTCTCCCTGTCTGCAGCTTCGGCACCGTGTCCTCCAACGCCACTCCCGGAGAGGCAGGCAACAGGCTCTTCGACATGAGCGGCACCACAAAGGACACACTCAAGGGAGACGCCACGGGCACTGCACCCAAAATTCCGGTGGTCTCCTGCCTCTTCAGACCGACAGAGTCAGTCGGACGGAAGGGAGGGATGCTCTTTCGGATAAGTGCACGCATTTGGCGTCCTCATTTATCCCACTCTAGGGAGAATGATGATACTTTGCATCAACGAGTGTGTGCGCATATAGGTTTGCTACTGTGAAGTGTATAGATATACGTGTTCAATCTTCAACCTCTCTGCTTTGCCTCCTCCGTCCCTCTGTGTCTGCAGCTTCCAAGCCTCAGGCTCACAGCTTCTGTACAGTGGGAGTCGAACACTCACCGTCTCTGCGGGTGGAGGGGGGAGTCCCCCTCTCTCCAACACAGCGCTCCGCCCTCTCTCGGGGACAGAAGAGGGGGGCGTTCCTGTTGTGACTGACCCTTCCAGGCGGAAACAGAAGTCAGTCACTGACTTGTGGCAGTGCAAGTGCGAGGGAATGTGAAGGCAAATAGAGTAAGATGGGGTCGTCCTGCATGTCTCCAGACTTCAGAAGAAAATGAAAAACAGTGGCTGACTTGTACAGCGGCTCAAATATAATAGAATATCTGTTGTGTTGGCATGGTAGAAGATGTGTCCTAAAGGCAGCCCTTGATACGACGCAGACGGTATTCTTATCCCTTTCCATTCTTTCATCTGTAAGATACAAACCGAAAAGAGCGACGATAATAGAATCTGACGGTACCCAAAATGCATCTTGTGCCATCATTCATCCTGCAGGTATCAAGTTAACGTCTCGGTGACAAAGAAGCAGTACTGCTCAGAGTTCACCCTCGCCATCGAGGTCACTCCCGAGAACGGAGACGGAAAACTCCACTTGTTGACGCTCTCTGACAAGACGACCCCCAAACCTTTGAGTGTCTACGCAGAGGTGCGAAACATCTGCGGCCTACAGCTTCTTGTGGCTGCAGTCGAGGATTCAGATCCCCGCTGTCTCCGTCTGTGTGTCTCCCACCCCCGCACGGGGTTCCTTTGGCAACTCATCGTCAGAGACGGCCAGCCAGGGGCAGACAACTCGACCATTCCCGGATCTGCTGTGTTGACCACCAAAGATGAAAAGACAGCAGGGATGGCGGGAGCCCCCCTAATATTCCCGAGAGCAACTGACCCACCAGGGCGACGCCAAGAGCTGCTCGCCTTCTTCCTCCAAAAATTCGCACCCCACGCTGCCGCCTCAGCGGGAGGTTCCCCGACTCTAGTTGCGTCGGGAGAGATGGACGTCAGTCAGTTGGGAAGGGAGATTGAAGAGAGTATTCACGTTGGAGGAAGCCGAAAGACAATCTGAAAGATCTCTCCCTAAGCTTTTGAAACACAATGGTTCTTCACCCTTCTCTTCGAATGGATAGCCAACAAGACAGGAAGGGACACCAGTGAACTTCAGAATGTTGGGAGGAAACTGGCGAAATGGGAGGAGACAGCTGCGATCGAATGAGGTGGCATCTCAAACTCTTTTGCATACATATTCCTCTGTCGAGGGCATTTTTTCTTTTTCTTGCAACCTTGCCTGTTTATGAATGTGTGTGCTGGATGGTTGCATTTATGCAATCGATCTCTGCGCTGCCTGCAGATGACAAAGAGCACGTGGAATCGCCCTGAGTCTCCCTCTCAGCTCCGACACACGAGTGCTCTGACGGCAGGGGCACGCGGGGGACCTCGCACAGGCTTCCCCATGGGCACACGTACCCTTCTCTCCAGCACAGACGGTTTTGTCACGGAGGGAGGGACCGCAGAGAGGGAGAAGGAGAGAGAAAAGGGAGTACCTGCGTCAGAGACAGCAGGACCAAAGGCAGAACGTCTCTTCAGATGCACACAACGACTGTACAATGGGAAGCCTGTGGTGATCTCTCTCGTCAGGTTCGTCGATTTCATCTCTCTCTCTCTCTCTCTCTCTCTCTCTCTCTCTTTGATTCCTCCCCCCAATGTGCACCGCTTGTCTTCAGTTGTTTGCTCTTTTACTTTCGCTTTTTGGGCCAATTTTTCTTGCCGTTCCACCCTAATCGACGCTTCACATTACGAAAGTCTCCCCCCTCAGTGTGCACATGCGCCTGTGTGTCCGTCCGTGTGGTGCATTGATTGCAGGGAGGAGGCCCCAGGCGCCATCCCCCCCTCTCGCTTCAAGCTGATGATGTTCAACCCCCAACTCCACAGAGAGTTCGTTCTCCACCTCCCTCCGCCCCTCCTGGACAGACTCATGGAGGCATTTGCCCTCCCTCCCCTCTCGGAGCTCCTTCAATCGAGGGCCTTCGGGTCTTCCAAGGGATTCACTGCGGAAGGAGGGGAGACCCCAGAGGACCTGACCCCAGAGCAGAAGACTTTGAGGGAGAATTTCATCAGGGTCGTCATGGGCCACGTGTACGTGAAGCCAGAGGGAAACGCTCTGGAGTTACGGGCCTCCGTGGATCTGCCCTCCCTGTCTGCAGAGAGACAATCAACCAGCGCGAAGGGAATCAAGACAGGACCTGTGTCCCCTACTGGAGGAGCAAAAGGCGTCAGTCAGTCCGCCTCAGAATACCATATCAAGAAAGTAGTGGTTCAAAGAGAGCAACTGTGAATTCTGGGCCCGGTTGCGAGCAGGCATAGCATGTGTATCTGATGCTTGTTTGAGATGTTTAACAAAGGAAGGCCCATTTCAAACCGATTTTGTGTACTCACGACCTCTCTGTCTTTCTCACTCCTTCCCTCTGTGCAGCTCGTCGGAGGAGCTCCTGGCCGTCTGCGCTTCGCCCACCGCATTGACTTCCAGGGAGGCGATGCTCAGCCAGACGCCATGTCTCCTTCTGCAAGGCACCAGCAGCTGCAGTCCGAGAAGGAGGCAGAGAAGGAAAAGGAGAAACGGTGTGACCCGGGGGCTCTGGTCGTCGCCAAAGAGAAGGAGGATCCGCTAGACCATCTCAACAAGTCAGTCAGTCCGTTAGTCACTTTTTGCATCGGATGGGGTTATTTACGTTCGGACACCGGGGGTGCTTGTGTGGCTCTTTTCTTTTGCTTGCAGTGAGCCAGACACAGAAAGATTAACCAAGCAAGAGTCTGCGTCCATTGTGTACTAAAAGCACTCTAGAAAATTCGAAGGACAACCATGCCGATGATGTTCACACAGGCCTCCTGGGGGTCTGCTCGATCGCCTGGGTTCTCTTTCTTGCTGCCCGCAGAAAGAAAAAGATTTCACCGTGCGTTCCTTGTACTTGAGAAAAGTTCGAGTATTGCTGCTGCTGTTATTCTTTTCTTGTTGTTTCGTGTCGTGTCTGCAGAATTCGGGTCGAAGTTTTCGAAGGGACAGAGCCTGAGGATCTTCTGACCTTCAACCTGAATTTGAGAATAAGGGTGAGTGCCTGATTGATTGAACGCTTTGGGAGGCACCGAACGTCTTTGAGACGCCATTCCATTGTGCTCTTGCAGTGGAAATACCTTCCCACTCCATCCCTCTTTTTTTCTTTTTCTTTCGGTAGAATGACCAAACACAGTCAGCTGCCTATTCAGGTTTGCCATTCTGAAAAAGACTCAGACAATCAACAAGCGACTAACTTGCCTGACTGGTTAATGTTTGCCTGAATGAATATTCGTTTGCAGATCTCCCAGGTGCTTCCAGGAGGAGACCTGAGAATCCAGGGCGTGTTTGACCTTCACGAGAGCTCCCCTCTGTTAGAGGAGTGGCTGTTCAGAAGCAGAGCACCGTACCTTCTCTCGGCATGCAGAGAGGGGGACCTCATCGAGGCCATCTTGGATCATGCCTATACCTATAGGTGGGTGGGTGTGTCTCATTGCTGAGAGCGTCGTTCATGCTTGCTTGGGTAGTGAACATCTTGAGTGACTCCGCTTTCGCTCACAGGCAGTCTTTCTACTCACAGGCAGTATTTGAGATGGCCTTTTCTTCTACTTTTCCGTTCTTTCTTGCTTCTCTCTATTTGATGCTTTACCTTACCTTCACCTATCTCTTCTTTTTTCTGTGTCTGCGCGCAAGAACCTTTAACTCCCTGGCCCAAATACGCGACGTCGTCTCGTTCCATTCTGTCATGAATCCGTCGGCCTTCCGTCTGTTGTCTTGGGACTGGCTGCATCCTACCGGTATTATCTGTTCCCGTCTCCTTAGACTGTGCTCAAGCCTCATCAACATTTGACTGTCGGTCTCTCTGTCTGTCTATCCTTAATTCTGTCTGTTTGTGCAGGCACTCTCATGACCTTGCAGAAGTAGAGGGCGGTCGGCCTGTCGCCTCGACTGACTTCCAGGGGGGGGAGAGTGGGGGGGCGGGTGGGTCGGAGAGTCTGCCGGAGCGGTCGGTGAAATTGGGGTTTGTGGAGATTTCCCAATCTGCAGGGGCAACGGTGGAGGATTTAGATGCTCTGCCTGGGTATATGCGTCCTGATGATGCAGGTGTGGGAATGGAGGCAGAGAGACGGGGGGCGCCACTTGGGGGTGCAGGAACTCCGCTTTTGGGTTTGGGGGAGGAGGGGGAAGACTCTGACTGACCGGTCTTCAGTTCCGGCCTGTACGCTACCCGGAAACTTGAAGAAGGCGAACCATTCACTTGGTGGGGCATGAGCGCTTGTGGATGCGTAAGTTGATTGGAAGTGGCTACGCATTTCGACTCTGATCGAGTCAGAGCGCAGGATAGAAAACCATCATGCAAGTTCGGCCTCACGGCTTGGCACCAAATTTTAAAATAGCAATAGGGGGAGGATTGAGCCGGTTCAATCACATCCCCAGGGAATAAGAAGACAATTCGATTCATGTCATGATAAAGGTTTGATGATTGTGTAGTCAGCAGTCTGTTAGATCCACCGGTATAGCATCAATTTGTTAAGCTATATATTGAAATTGTTATGTTCAAAGTTGCCAGACAAGCAAATTAATTTATGTGTTAAAATTACTCAAATAAATTACTTAAACTTGCTGGGAACAGTGGGAAGTTTTTCAAACTTAATTTGGAGTGAATATTTCAATTATAATTTAATGCTTGATCATTCAAGTTTTCCATTTTACTATAGTCACTTTATTTCAAAGTTGTTTTTCTACTAACTCTAGTACTAAGTATAATTTAATAAGCTTGATTTTTTATATTATGAAAATTATTGTTATTAGACGTTTCATGATGAACTTTCATCTCTGATTTTTAAGTTTGACTCGGATGGCAGGTTTGATGTCCTCTGGACCTCTGCATCTAGCCTGAGTTTTGCTTAAGCTATACATCAAGAGTCGCGATCGATACCAACTTTTAAATTTCGGTTAAAATTTTATAAAAAAATTTTAAACAAAGATTTAATATACACTTTATCATAAATATGTACGTTTACTTACTTCAATGTAGCTAGTGCGTAATTTTACGTATAATTTGATGCAACGTATAATAAACAACATAAAATTATTTATTGGTTCAATTCATCTGTAAACTAATTCGGGGATTTATAATTAAAGTTTTTAAAATCAATGTATTGTAAAAACTTTACTTAAAAGACGATTTAAAGACCATATAGTCTAAATTTTATGGTTACTACAGTACATAATACTATGGTATAGTTATCGACATAATGTTTTTATAATCTGAGTATTAATCTCAGACCTAGTCTCAGACATATTTTCCAGTGACATCCCGTCGATGATTCCGATTCTTGATTGACTTTGTGTGGAGCGGTAACTCAGCGGTTATCGGAGCCGTGAGTCAGACTGAGTTCAGATTTTTGTACAGTTGGCCAACGCCTCGCACTCGGGACCCGGAGTTTATAGCAGTATAGCTGCAGTCTCTGGTGTCTGCAAAAAAAAACGGAAAAAGAGCGCAACGTACCTGGAATAAAATCAATCAACCAAGAGGGCAGCACGAAGACAAGGAATTGAATAACAGGAAACAAAAAAAAAACAAGAGAAAAATATCGGAGGAGAGAATGAAGGGAAGAAAGGGAAGGGAGGACAGAAAGAATGAAGGAAAGGAGGCAGCAAGGGAGTGAGGGAAGAAGGGAATGCACCATAGAAACAGACACGCAGACACAGAATCACAGATCACGTCTCTTGTTTTCCTTATCTTCACAATATCAGGGCGGAGAACATCGACGCAAAGAAAACGGGGGAGCAAAGACACGGACACCAGCAAAAGCAAGACAGGAACCCCGAGAAGAATCGACATGTATCATGCAGGAAAGAAACGGAAAAGAGGAAGAAGGGAACAGAAGGATAAAGCAACGCAGAAAAAGAAACGCGCACACAACTGCAAAAGACAAAAAAAAAACTACTCTGGCCCTGCAATTTGAAGCTAAAGTAAAGTGCGCTGACATGTGAAAGAGTCAATGCTGAAAGTGTGCCGTTGATCTCCATGAGCTTCCGCGTGACACCATCCGCTTGCTTCGATTCCTAGAGTAAGGGCAGGTCGGAGGCAAAAAGCAAAAAACGGGGCTAAATTCACGAAAAGGTGAGTCAATGAATGGACTCAATGCCACGGACAGAAAGGGGCGGGAGGACGTAGACAAAAAGACAGACAGACCATATGTTTCTTTCTTAGACAGACAGACGAAATGAGCAAGAGAAGGCGAGGACAAGAAGAAAGACAGAAAGAAAGGAGAGGAAGGAAAGGAAAGGAAAGGGAAGGAAAGGAAAAAAAGGGAAGAAAGATGAAAAGGAATGAAGAGAGGGATGGGGGGAGGAAGGGAGAAAGGTAGAAAAAAATAAATGAAGGAAGGAAGGAAGGAAGGAAGGAAGAAAGAAAAGAAAGAAAGAAAGAAAGAAACCAAGAAAGAAAGCAAGCAAGCAAGGAAGCAAGCAAGCAAGCAAGCAAGGAAGCAAGCAAGGAAGCAAAGAAAAGAAAAGAAAAGAAAAGAAAAGAAAGACCGAAAGAGGAAAATCCAGAAAGAAAAACAAAGAAAAACATAAAAGTGAAAATAACGTTTCGTCACAACACAAACAGAGCGACAGAGTGCATGTCCATTTCTTTTTCCTCTCCTCATCCTGTCGTGACCCAGAGAGAAAGACAGAGGGACAGCAAGAGAAACACTCAGAGAAGTAGGAGAAACACACACACACACACACACACACACACATACACGCACGGAGGGAGAGAGAGAGAGAGAGAGAGAGAGAGAGAGAGAGGACGGGGTGAGAGAAGTGTCGGGCGAAACAAAGATGGGCCGGCAGACAGATGCGAAGATAGTGAACTTTGCTGCACTCGAGCCTTTCGCTCCGGAAGGCAAGACGTGTCAGACCTCAGTTTCTCCTTCCGTGTCGTCCTCCTGCGGTAGTCTCGGCCCTTCCTGAGAATATCCAGGATTTTCTTTCCGGATTCCGGGTCCCGACAATCGATTCGAAACTCTTCAAACACCTCCATTGTCCTGGGAGTTGATGGGAAGCCAGGAAAATCACCCATGTGCACGGTGTAGCTCTTCTGCTTGTGTCTTTGATAAGCCCCCCTAGGAATCAAGTAGCTGATGGACACGTGGGACGGCCCCTCACTCGTTGCTTCTACCAGGTTCTCAGGCACAAGATCAAGACCTTCCCTGGCTGGGAGCAAAGGCGGTAGAATGAACAAAAAGTCCCAGTGATTTGGAAGGTAAAATTTGCCGTTTGTTCGACACACACTGACGGAGGCACTCCCAATAGAGCGGTTAGTGAAACACCAGCTCGCGGTTTTGAGTTGCATCGAGACCCATTCTGACTCAAATGGATTCTGCGGATTTGGGATCCTCCACCTTTCGTCCCATGACGATGCACTGCTATCTGCAGGTCTGCATAGGATTTTGGGACCAGGGACCTTATCAAGAAGAACCTGCAAACGCAAACGAGAAATCCTTTCTGTTTTGTTTTCCTTTGACCTGGGAGCCTCCAGCGAGCTGAATCGCGATACTTGTAGACTCTGAGGTGCATCTTCTCCGAGTCTCATACCCTGTTTCCAAAGCTCAAGCAAAGTCTTCATTAGCGAATCAAACCCATATTGCATATCTTTTGCAGGGATGCGAAATTGACGGTTTCGTGGAACCTCCTTTCCATTTTTCAAACACCAGACCACATCGGCATTGTCCTCTGCGGAATCAAAAAACATACAGAGTACGAGCACACCATCGTATGTGGTGTCAGAAGCAGGACCTTTACTAGCAGGATAGTACCCTTTACGAAGATTCCCAGAACCGCCAAAATAGTAAAGCGATGGCTCGCCCCCCCTTGAGACAGATCTGTAGTACGCAGTGGCAGACGATTTGAGCTGCAGGCCCAGGAACCTGTCCCACTTCTGCGGCCACCGCCGTCCCCGAGTTGAGGGATCTATGCAAGAAGCGCCGCGAGGACGCACAGCAATGTCTACATCCCCTTGAAAACAAACCACTCTCACCTCCATGCCAGTAAAGGATTCGGATGGCATCATTTTTTCCCTCAGTTTTCTAACTGAAAGTCCTTCAAAGTCCTGTATCTTGCAGACGGTCTGCAGGATTGGCCGGATCTGACAGTGTGCAGAGAAGACCCTGTGTTGAGAGGGTGGCAACACAGATCCTGAGCGACGCGCGCAGAAGGACGAGAGTACTTTTTGTGGCAATGATGCCATATTAACGATGAAAGGCTCAATCAAAAGAGGTCGACTGTTTTCGCCCTCAAGAGCGCAGCTAGAGACTCAAAGACGCGGCAAAATACTTCCATGGGCAAAGGGTGAACATATGGTGAACATCACCGAGAGAGGTCTCAAAGAGGCTAGTGTAGGCCCACTGTAGGGTCAGCAAGCCAACCGTCTACATAGCCAGATTTCAGTTGCCATCCCATCTCCGCACGCGTAGCTCAATGAACGCGGTTAGCTCTTGCATGCACTCTTGCATGGTGGCGCGGCGCCGCAGCGATCGACCCGCCCGGGCGCGGCCCCCGGCCGCCGGGCGTTGGCATGGCTACTAAGAAAAAAATTAAGGGCCGATCGAGCGAACAGCTTCGCGATGGTCTCTCAACTTGTAGCCATGTCATTGGTACCTTCTTGCCCAAGTAGAGGATCAGCTGTTGTCGTGGGTCCTTGGTACCGGCCGTCTGTCTTTGGCAAAAGATATCGAGCGACACCAAAATGCTTTTTTCATTGGCCGTCTCCTTCCTCTCCGCAGCGGCTGGATTTCTCTTCTGCAGTGCGCAGGAGAATCCACCGCTCTTCGAAGTGACATACAATGGAAACTGGCCTTCTGCTGATGAGGCGCAAGAGCTTGTGGACGAATTGTATTACCAAAGGGCCATTCATGCGTACATGACGATGCTGCCCGCTTTGAACGTGATCGGCATGCGAGACGGATCCGAAGGAGCGTTCGGGAAGGGCTACAACGTCCTCCCCATCTGGAAGGACCGTATGGACTCCCGCACGTGGGTGCCTACACCCAACGGAGACGTCATCTACTCCATGAGCTACCTCGATCTGAAGGAGACGGGGCCGTTGGTAGTCGCGGCCCCTCCGAGAGTGATTGGCATGTTCACGGATTTCTTCCAGCGCACCATCACAGATGTGGGCACACTAGGGCCCGACCGCGGCAAGGGCGGGCTGTTTCTTCTGCTCCCGCCAGGCTATCAGGGTCACATGCCTGCTGGTTACTTTTCCTTCAAGTCCGACACCTTCAACGTCTTTCTCTTCTTCCGCACCGTCATGCCCCCAGGGGGCGAGAAGGGCCCCGACCCCCGGCCCGCCGTCTCCTTGGCAGAGCGCACGCGGGTGTATCCTCTCTGGGGGGTGGAGAAAGAGATCAAGCAGATGGTCTTCCCCAACGCCTCCGGAAAGAGGGTGAACATGATGTATCCGACAGACTTTGCATTTTGGGAAAAGTTGAAGGCCTTCGTTGACTACGAGCCTGTCGAGTGTATCACCCCGGAGCTGCGGGGAGTTTTGGCCTCCATCGGCATCATCAAGGGGGAGCCCTTTACCCCCACAGAGCGCAAGAGAGAGCTCCTGGACAAGGCGGTGAGGACAGCCCCGAAAATGATCATGGCCTCCCGAAAGATGGGGAGGGCAGATGGGAGGAATATGTACTACACTGATCGCCAATATGAGCGTGCATGGGCAGGCGCTACTGCCGAATTTCATCAGCAGACATACCTAGACATCGACCAGCGTGCTGCGTTCTTTCAGTACGCGTATTCTTCTGCTCCTGCGATGGTCATGCGAACGATAGGCGCGGGGTCGAAGTATCCTGTCACGTCTCGAGACGCAGACGGAGAGATCTTGAATGGGAACAACACGTACAGCCTCCGTCTGCCCCCCGACGTCCCTGCTACGTTGTTCTGGGCAGTGACTGCATACAATGTGCCTGACGGGACCATGCCAGAGACTTCCCAGCTGCTGCCTTCGAAGAATAGTATGGAGGAGAGAGAGGAGAAGGAGGACGGGTCTGTGGAGTTGTTCTTTGGGCCCTCTAAGCCTGAGGGTGTATCTGAAGAGAACTTTATCCAGACCGTCAGTGGGCGAGACTTTTTGGTGGCCATTCGGCTCTACGGCAGCGACATTGAGTTTTTTGACCAGACTTGGAAACCTGACGACCTTCTCAAGCAGTAAAGGTTTCTAATGTTTTCTACAAAAAAAGCGTGCGCAACGGTTTCTTTTTTGTTTCAAAGAGTTTGAGAAGTAATGAGTCAGAACGAAAGAAACTCCAACATTGAAAGAGCAAAATCTGTGGGAAAATGTAATTATAGTGTCTAGTATAGTGTGAAGAAGTCGCACATTGGATTCGCACTGGCACTGGCATATGATATATATATATATATATATATATATATATATATACATATAGGGCATATGTCTGAACGACCAATTTAGCAGTGAATTCGCAATAGTATAACCTGAACTATATAGAACTTGAATTTAGTCTTGAAATTTGATGTTTTTATGTACTAATTATGATGCCCTAATTGTATTAAAAAAATAAATAAATAAAGATTGAGGATGTGTAATGTATTTTGGTAGATTTATCTAAAATTACGCCTAGAATGGAGCCATATAAAAATTTATTTGCATGCTACTGAAGTGTCTCGAAGGTTCTGCCCTGCATCCCCTCTGTCTCTTTTCTCTCTCTTTTGATTGTCCAACCTGTTATGAAGCTACGATTTATCAGCTGTATCAGGGTGATCGAAGTTACGCCTATTTTCGTCGCTGGTATAGTCTTAGGACGGAACAAATTAACAAACTAGGTTAGATCCGCCTCTCATATATAGGGACGCGGCATGCATGAAAAAACCCTCAGTGGTACGTAAACGGGCTCTAAGGGG
>JAHBMJ010001431.1:0-15548 GCA_018398765.1 Chromera velia
CTCGAGAACTTTAGCTGCATGGTTTGGAAGAGGAACGTAAGAGGAACGTGCCGTGCCGGGGCCCAGGGCCTCGGTATCTGTCTAGTATCACCCCGCGGCGTCTATAGGCGACCCCTCTATGAGCGGCGGGGAGCATGAAATCTCGGAGACCCCCCCCCCCTCAGGAGACCCGCGGGCGGCGGGGAGGTTTTGTTCTCCGAAGACCCCCCCGGCCCCCAATACATCACACCCCTGACATCGCGCCCCTCTATACGGAGAAGGGTATCATGCGTATCCCAACCCTCCACCACCAAACCCGCCGCCACCGCCGCTACGTCAGGGGACCCTTCATCGCTTCGGGGGGCAGCTCAACTCTGCTGAGATCAGCCGAGAGGCCCTGAGATCGTACGTATCCGCATAACACATTTTTTCATTTTTTGGGGGGGGATTCGGTTCTGTCTCCGTCACGGTCGGTATCGCCCAAATTCTAAAATATGCCCTTCAAGCAACTCGCACGGAGCCGCGATCGTATTATAATATTATATACTTCGCTCTTCATGATACGTGCCCTTCCAGTATAACTCGTATAGAGTTAATTACATATGTGTTCATGCATGGTCCCGAAAAACATATTTTGCGTACATTGCCGTGGCCCCCACCATTTGTCCATGCATGCATTGCAGGCAAGACATGCCCAACATACAATCAAATTATAGCTAACCCCCTAAATGGCCCCCCGAGGCACTCATCCAACTGGTTAGGTGTATCCCGTGACATACACGGGGAAAGATTCATTGCATGCGTGTATGTACATGACTGACCTTCATCACTGCATATACATCGACATACATCTTCAAGGTGTAGGGAAAACCAACCTGGACAATTAAGCTCAACATCCAATCAAACATCAATTCTGCTCCTGCTGTCGTTTAGGCTGTCGTTGTCTTCCGGCTTGCTTCACTAGCACCTGCGCAAAGCGTTTATCCGTAGATCCCAACGCGTGGAAGCTAGCGTGGAAGTCAAAAGTCACCACACCAACATTGAATTGACTCCACGGCAAACATGCTCGAATGCGCAATTTGAAACCGGCAAGCAGAAAGAAAGGGGATGAAGAAAAGGAAAGTTATGAGTAGTCACGAAGAGTTTTTAACAAACGGTGAGTACGTAGATCGGTCACTATCTTTAATGCTTATACATGTTTTGGGTCGTACATACATATTTCTGTAAATAGACCTTGAAGTTCTTCACCTCGTATATGTAGCTTCAACTGAAATTCTGGACCGTGAAACTTCCCTCGTGCTGAGAATCAAGAGTCTTTAGCCTCAAAGATGATCCCTACTTTGTGCTGTTCTCGACCATGCGTGTACAAGGATCAAGAAGTAAGGCCGGAAGGATGCTGAGAGGGCCAAATCTGCCTCCCTGTGCCTGCCCACCTCACTGTCTGTCAGTCGGTCAGTCCGCCTGTCTATGTGTCTGCTCTGCATGTGTATGTTTGCTTATCTTTTTGTTTGCTTGCTGACTTGCTTACTTGCCTGCCTGCCACCCTCCCTTCCTCCCTTCCTCTGTGCCTCCCTGCCTGCATTACTCCTGGCTGGCTGCCATTACTAGTATTACTCCTAGCAAATTGTGCAAGGACAAGAATGAATAGGCCCAAAATAAATGGCCCAGTCCCTCTGGATCGAGAGTGGCATCAGCATCTCTGCACATTTTCACCTTCTGCCTACAGGTGCCTGGTGGGGGGTTTAAGATGTCAGCCAGTCAGTCAGCCAGTCAGTCACCCAGTCAGCCATCCAGACAGTTAGCCACTCAGCCAGTCGGTCAGTCAGCCACTGAGCCAGTCGGCCAGCCACTCAGCCACTCAGCCAGCCAGTCAGGCAGGCAGTCAGTCAGCCACTTATTCAGCCAGTCAGTCAGTCAGTCAGTCAGGCGCGTTTTGCAGGGAAAGGTTTAAAACCAGAGTAAATAGAAGGGTTAAAGAGGTACACAATGAACAGCTTTGCAGCCTCAGTCTCACTCTCTCACTCGCTCTCGTTCAAGAGTTATGCCTGCATCTCTATACATTTTTTTCCTTCTCCATGCAGGTGACTTGAGGGTGCGTTGAGGTACAAGCAGTGGGGGGGTTTTGCAAGGAAAGGTTTAAGACTAAAGCAAGTGAGAGGGTTAAGCAGGTACAGAGTGGACGGCTTTGCAGCCCCAGTCTCACTCTCTCACTCGCTCTCGTTCAAGAGATATGCTTGCATCTCTATAGATTTTCTGAGTTCTCCGTGCAAGTGACTTGAGGGTGCGTTAAGGTGCAAGCAGTGGGGGGGTTTTGCAGGTAAAGGTTTAAGACCAGAGCAAGTGGGACGGTTAAAGAGGTACAGAATAGACGGCTTTACAACCCTAGTCTTGCTCTCTCACTTGCTCTCGTTCAAGAGTTATGCTTGCATCTCTATAGATTTTCTTAGTTCTCTATACGCAGGTGACTTGAGGGCTAGCTTGAGGGTGCGTTGAGGTGCAAGCAGTGGGGGGGTTTTGCAGGGAAAGGTTTAAGACCGGAGCAAGTAAAAGGGTTAAAGAGGTATAGAATGGGTGGCTTTGCAGCCCCAGTCTCACTCTCTCACTCGCTCTCGTTCAAGAGTGATGCCTGCATCTCTATAGATTTTCTGAGTTCTCTGTGCAAGTGACTTGAGGATGCATTAAGGTGTAAACAGTGGGGAGGTTTTGCAGGGAAAGGTCTAAGACCAAAGCAAGTAGAAGGGTTAAAGAGGTACAGAATAGGCGGCTTTGCAGCCCCAGTTTCACTTTCTCACTCGCTCTTGTTCAAGAGTTATGCATGCATCTTTACTAGGCATCTTTATAGATTTTCTTAGTTCTCTGTGCGAGGGTGCGTAGAAGTACAAGCAGTGGAGGTGTTTTGCAGGAACCACAACGAGTTAGAAGCTGAAATTGCAGCTGTAAAGCCTTCTAAGATAAACTAATTTATCCCTTTAATATCTTTTTTATGCTAGAGAAAAAAAGTGGGAGGTTGAAAGTGAGGTCACTTTCACTATATGTAACTTACTTCACTTTGCAACTAAAAAAGTAAATATCCATAACTTTTGAACCATAACGAGTTAGAAGCTGAAATTGCAGCTGTAAAGCCTTCTAACATAAACTAATTTATCCCTTTAATATCTTTTTTATGCTGGAGAAAAAAAGTGTTAGAGTGTAATATCGTTCTGGAGGTTGAAAGTGAGGTCACTTTCACTATTTATTTATTTTATTTAATTGTGGTTAAGCCTAGAGTCTCTGAAACCAGAGACAAATGGCAACCCATGCATGCAATTGTAAACAAAAGGAGCAGACCGCCGCAGCTTAGCCTGCTTCCGCATGAATATGAACAACCACGACCCTCCGCAGCCTAGGCTGAAGCTAAAGGCTGAACAACCACACAAGACGGGCATGCACTCATTTCAGACAAGCTTCGATCAGTGCACTTGACGCGCGTGCACTCATTTCAGACAAGCTTCAATCAGTGCACTTGCCTTCTTTGGCTCCCGGTCTATAATGAATGAAACGAGCTCTCTTACATATGTCTCTTCTTCCCCGATACCTCTTCCCCCAGCTGCAGCAGTCCATCTTGCTCTACAGACCCTTTCACCAATTCCTGTTCTCTCTTTTACTCTCCCTGCCAGCGAATGAAGTTTGGATCTAAGTTGCTCTGTTCGCACGCACGCAGACAATCGATGCACCGCATCGTTGATCACCTTTTTACCTTCGACTGCAGGACAGTGAATACAGTGTTCTTCGCAGGATCCACCGTGTCTCTTTCCCCCACCAGCACATGCTCGAAGGAGAGAAGTGAAAAGAGAACTACCAGACAAGAGAGAGCGAGGCAGAGTACGCAATTGAACTGTGTAACCCCACCCCCTTCTAACCCTCCCCCCTAAAAGCAACATGGCCAGACGTTGGTATGATCGGTTTTCTATCTGAAAATTACTCAGTCGAGAGTTACGTGGATAGATGCCACATGAACGGGTGAGCCTATACTTGCCGATGGGGGAAGTCAACCATTCCGACAACCATTCTGAGGCTTCCCTTTCCCTCGCTTTCTGCCTGAGTATCCATTTATTTGTTCTGTTTCTCCCTCTCTGGCTTTCTTTTCTCAAAAGATCTGGTGCGATTGTCTGAAGCATGCTATTGGCTGAATTGGCCCACACCAGGGTCAGCGATCTGTGTCATATATCCCAGACTGCCCAAGGAACCTCCTTTTCTGTTCTCTTTATGCTTTCTATGAAACCTCCCAACCGATAAGAAAGGATCTCTCTCATGGGACGCACCCTAACTGAAACCAAAGTTGGCACTTTGAAAGAGTTATAGGGCAAACGGAATGTCCAGCGCACAAATCGAAGCTGCAATGCATCAAGTGTAACGATATCTCTCTGACTTACCGGCAAGGCTTCCAGCGAGTACGATGCCACCGGCTCCCAGAGCGCCTGCAGTAAACGAACTTTGCATCGGGGGGACAAAGGACCTAAGGATGAACAAGTGCCCATCACTGCCCCCAAACAGCGTTCTGCACTTTCAAGTCGGTCCCTGACTGACTTTCTTGGGTCCCCTCCCTCAAACACACGATACTCAAGGTATTTATAGCTCTCTACACGTTCAACTGTCTTCCCTTCAAAAGTCACTTCCCCTTCTATTTCCCTTCTTGAGCCTGAGAGTGCGAGAACTTTTGTTTTTTTTTAATTCACTTTCAACCCATGTTCCTGACAATAAGAGGCCAAACGGTCCAAACGCCACTGCAGGTCAGAAGAAGAGTGAGCAAAAATAATAAGATCGTCTGCGTAACCTATGCTCTCAAGCAGTAAGTCCGCAAATCTTACCTCCTCAGGGATACGGGGTCGCTGCTCCGTTGTTTTACTCTCCTCCCTCCTCTCTTTGCATTCTCCCCCCCTCTGTCTTTCATCCGTATCTGATTCCCCATCCAAGCCGTTAACAGCTTCCCTCCCTTCAACACTCAGAGCAGAATGAATATTATTAATAAATAAAAGAAAAAGAAGAGGAGAAAGTGGATCTCCCTGTTTTACTTACTTCACTTTGCAACTAAAAAAGTTAATATCTATAACTTTTGAACCACAACAAGTTAGAAGCTGAAATTGCAGCTGTAAAGCCTTCTAACATAAACTAATTTATCCCTTTAATATCTTTTTTATGCTGAAGAAAAAAAGTGTTAGAGTGTAATATCGTTCTGGAGGTTGAAAGTGAGGTCACTTTACTATATGTAACTTACTTCACTTTGCAACTAAAAAAGTTAATATCTATAACTTTTGAACCACAACGAGTTAGAAGCTGAAATTGCAGCTGTAAAGCCTTCTAATATAGACTAATTTATCTTTTTAATTTTGGCTTTAAATCTTTTTTATGCTAGAGAAAAAAAGTGTTAGAGTGCAATACATCGTTCGAGGGGGTAGGAGTGAGGGCACTGGATAATTTAAGAAGGGGGCAAATGTACAGACATGAACGCATCACTGTTGAACTATAACGAATGGGATGCTGAGACTGGGGCTGCAAAACCGTTCAACCTATACCTTGGGAACCCTTTTACTTGTGTAACCACAGGAGACTACAGGGTGTTTGTGACCACAGAATGTGTGTGACCACCACGTATGTGTAACCATAGAGGGTGTGGGTATGCGCAAGTCCCCTGTTTCTTGAGCCAGAAGAACTGGAAGACTGAGACTGAGGCTAAAAAGCTGTTCAACGTATACCTCCGCCCCATTCTTCTGTCTCTCGTTCTGTCTGTCTGTCTGTCTGTCTTTCTGTCTGTTGCCTGCCTGCCTATCTGTCTGTCTGTCCATCCGCCCCGTCTGTCTGTCTGTCTGTCTGTCTGTCTGTCTATTGGTCTGTCTGTCTATTTTCCTGTCTGTCTGGCTGTCTTTCTGTCTGTTGCTTGCCTGCCTGTCTGTTTGTCTGTCTGTCTGTCTGTTCATCCGTCCGTCCGTCTGTCCATCCGCCCCATCCGTCTGTCTCTCGATTTGTCTGTCTGTCTGATCATGAACAAAACAGATTGGTCCCTGACTGACCTATTCTGCTGCCACGTAGAGTTATGGCGCTGCTAACGCACGGGGCTATAAGATCTGAGAGTCGGATATGCATTGTTTGTATTTCTCTTTAGTCTTACACACAGGTAAGACTGTACTTCTGAATTGACTTACATGCGAACCAATTAATACAATGCATGCATGCACATACATATGCGCCATACGCTCGACATGTGCGCACTATGTGCAGCTCTGACAATGCCTACAACCTCACAATGTAACGGCAACGAGAAGTTAGAAAAACAAAAACAACTGCCTAGACAACTGTTTTTACAAAAATTATTATTACTAGTATTAAGTTCACAATGCTTAGCTCAACTAAGCTCTAGCACTAACACCGAACTAGGCACCGAACGAAACCATCAAAAGTATGTATGATAGCTCTAACAACAAATCAACATACATAGTGGCGGGAAGCTCCTAGGACGGAGTCAATTAATATCAATCAATCAGCTAATAAACCGTACTATTAAATCCTAACACAAAAACCCAATCAGAAAAACCACTATCAAACTATATATTTACATAAAGATATTTATGTCTAATGAGACAACAGCCTACAACAGCCAACATTTAAATCATCATGATATTTGTATCTAATTATACTCGACAACAGCCGGTGAAACGAGCGGGGAAAAGCACACGACAGCATAGAGCAAGGGGACCATGTAAAAGAGTGCTGGTGGCATGCAGGCCAACCAAGCGCGCACTACTGAGAAAATGAGCCGGGATACTACACACAAACACACACGCACGCACGCACGCACACACACACACACACACACACACATCGACAGACTATATGTTTCTTCTCCCGTCTTTTCTTCATGAACACAACAGACAAAAAAGAAGAAAGCAGCAAACACATACAGACAGACAGACAGACTATATCGTCTTTTCTTCACTTCACTTTTTCCGAATCGCTTCCTTTCTTTCGGACATACATACATACATACACACTACATGTTTCTTCTTCCTCTCCCTCCTTTTCTTCATGAACACAACAGACAAAAAGAAAGAAAGTACGTACTGACAGATACACACACACACACACACACACACACACACACAGAGGCACAGGCACAGGCACAGGCACACACACACACACACACAGAGAGAGAGAGAGACCTAGACACAGACGCACGCACACACACACATACACACACACGCACACACACGCACACACACACACACACACACACACACACAGAGGCACGCACAGGCACACACACTCTTCTCTCTCTCTCTCTCTCACAGAGAGAGAGAGAGAGAGAGAGAGAGTCAGGGAAGGGATGATGAAGGAAACGTTGGTTGCCTCAAAAATCAAAACTCAACGTTGCACTTTGATGGATAGCATCGACACACAAGAGGCTAACTTATGATCACCAATTCAGGAGAACGACTTTTTCTGATTCAATTCAGTGTTTGTTGACTCTGCCAGATGACTGCATTGAATGAATAAATGACTCCTGTGTTGATGGATCTGTTTGGCCTCTCTAAAGACCAAACACTGAGTGGGTGTACTCCCTCGCAGGATTACTGACTGGACGCCTGCTCGGGTGCAAGGTGAATGTGTACAGCTTCATGGAATCGGAACACATAATTAATGTGCGGGGCATTACTGTGACAGTTTGCGAGTTACTGCTGGAGGTCGAATTCATGCATGCACACATCCACGCAGGCAGGCAGATAATTTTCTACATGCCTTCAGTCTTCTTTCTGTCTGACCAAAAGTTTCAATACACACACATACAGAAGTTGCGGGTCGCTCGAGCGACACACGAAGGGGACCCTCAGGTTTGGATGGACAACCATATCCGATCAGAATTGGCGATTCCTTTCGGAATGGACTAGCCGTCTCCTCTCCTCTCCTTGGCGTCTCCACCCCCCCAGAGTCGATTCGATTCGCACACACCCAGCTGGAATCAAAAAATTGCCCTTCCCTCCCCCCCCCCCCCCGAACCCCTGCCACCCCTCTCCTTGGCCTACTGCCGCAGGGCACTGCTAACTCCCCAAAAGAGGAACTGAGGGTAAGGGAAAAGAAGAGAGGCGAACTGAAGTTGAACCTTTCCTTCCTTCTCGGCAAGACAAGAAGAAATAAAAGGCTATCCCTCAAAGTCTACAATATTCCCTCTTGTACCCCTCAAACGATTCAACCTGTCTACCTCATCAACCGACAACTGCTCCTCTACCGACACTCTCTTCACCAACAGGTCGCTGTCGTCCCACAGAGTGTCGTCCCACTTATCAAGCAACGCCCTTAGTTTGTCCTCCTCTGCCCCCCGAACGTATTCCATCATCTGTCCCCGTCTCCAGATCTGCGTCTCGGGTACGTAGTCTATTCCATTATCGTCTGCATCCTCCATCAACAACTCGTCTGAGTCCGCATGAACCCAGTAGAACGCCCACTCTGGATAGTCCTGAGCAAGCTTCTCAAACACTGGCCTCAGGTACTTTCCTGGAATAGACCAGGAAACATTCCATGAGACACAGACGGACTTCGCCCTATCGTCAATTCCAGCCTTTGGCCGAAAGACACTCAAACCGTCAGGTGTCTTAATGTCAACCACGGTGCCGGGTTCTATTTCATCTAGGGGAACAATGTCGCCCGTTGCTGATAATGAACTTCGTGATTTTCGCAAATTCCCCTCTCTCCTCCAGCCCCCCGACAGCCGAAACCCATTTACTGCAGGCACCCCTCGTTCTACCACGAGCAAGGTGGCCAATAGAAAAAAAATCTTCATCACGAACCGATCCCTCCCTTCCTTCGAGGTGTTGTTCAACGTCTAAACCGAGGAGACGCAACTCTCTCTATGAGGACCGTTGACCGCTCCACAACCCTCTGCCTCTGATTTCTGAGTGTGCCACCACGAGAGACAAGATGATTGAATACCAGGTGTGTCAGGCAATTTCGGGTGGTGCGTGATGGTGCGTGTCTCCGGAGCGACTGTGAGACGGGAGATCGACTCAGTTGTTCCCCTGCCTTCAAGTCGTTGACACAGGCAGCGAATGGCAGCGACGGTCATGCAGCGGGCGGTGCATGGCTAAAATTCTTTTCGGGGGCCACATATGGGCGCCCCGCGGCATGCGAGATGCCCCCTCCGCCGTTGAGTGACTCGGGGATGCCTGGGCCCGGCCTTTGTGCATTCCGCGGGCCATGCACTACCGATACGGGATACACCGGGCCCGGTATGAACCAAGTTGGGTGAGTGCCTCAGGGGGCCATTTAGGGGGTCCGCGCTAATTTAATTGGTTGATGCATGAAAAAATCCTCAATCACCGTTGATGCATACCATCGGGGGCATGGGCATCGCCTCGGGGGGCAGCTCACCTCTGCTGAGATCAGCCGAGAGGACCTGAGATCACATGCACTCGCATAACGCATTTTTTCATTTTTGGGGGGGTAGTCGCTTCTATCTCCATCTGTCATGGTGTTGCCCAAATTCCAAAATGTGCCCCTCAAACAACTCGCATAGAGCTGTGATCGCACATACCTTATAATTACTTCACAGATGCGTGCCCCTCAAGTAACTCGCACGGAGTTGTAAGTATATGCTCGCGCGATCCCGAAAAGCATATTTCATGCACGTTGTCATGGCCCCCACCCCATGTATGCATGCACCACTGGGAAGTTCGGCTCCGGTAGGGCCCAAGCCGCTCTTCAAATAGCATCTTGCCGCCTCGCAGGGCTGTCGCGCGCAGTACGAGCGTCAAAGTCACTCAAGATCACGGGATTCGCGCGCATTGCAAGATCCAAACGCATTTGAATAAAAAAGCATGCATGCATGTATAAAGAAAAGAAAAGAAGAGAAAAGTGATCGAGTCAGATCGAGCAATTGAGTAAAGAGAAGAAACCGATGAGAGTGAAAGATCAATCCTAGGACAGTCCTCCTCAAGAGACGGTAGGAACGTACGTATAAGGATCTCCGTAGGACAGAATGTAGGTATGTAAGCAAAA
This sequence comes from Chromera velia, assembly GCA_018398765.1. NCBI lineage: Eukaryota > Chromeraceae > Chromera > Chromera velia. The sequence goes on from JAHBMJ010001431.1 coordinate 10,003, forward strand.
CATTAGGACAGACGTTAAGTGCAGTATTGGAGACTCATATAGGCTGAGGGCGTATCGATTCGCGATACGAATAGAGAGAAAACCTCGGGAAGTCCGGGATCCTGGAGATTAGGGATCTTCTAGAGGTGATCGAACGAAACTTTTCTTGTGCACCTGCACAAAAGATGCCTAAGCCCCCGATGGTGTGTATCAATCAAATTTGCGGACCCCCTAAAGGGCACCCCGAAGCACTTACCCAACTTGTTGGGTGTATCTTATGTCTTGTCGCCTCAGGGGGTAGCTCAGCTTTGCTGAGATCAGCCGAAAAGCCTTGAGATCGCACGCACTGGCATAACACATTTTTTTATTTTGGGGGGGGGGGTCGCTTCTATCTCCGTCTGTCACAGTATCACCCGAATTCCAAAATGTGCCCCTCAAGCAACTCACACGGAACCGCGATCGCACATACCTTAATTACTTCACACATGTATACGTGCCCCTTAAGTAACTCGTACGGAGTTACAAGTACATGCTCGCGCGGTCCGAAAAAACATATTTCGTGCACGTTGCCGTGGCCCCCGCCCTATGTACCTGCACAATTAAGACATGCCCAAGCCCCCGATAGTGCGTATCAATCAAATTTGCAGACCCCCCTAAAGGGCCCTCCGAGGCACTCACCCAACCAGTTGGGTGTATCTCGTACATGCATGCGCATGCATGGGGCGGGGGCCACGGCAACGCGTGAAGTGCGAGTTGCTTAATTGAGGGGCGCATTTGGGAATTCCCGCGGGCGACACCGTGACGGAGACAGAACCGAGCGCCCCCCCCAAAATGAAAAAATGCGTTATGCGAGTGCGTGCGATCTCAGGGCCTCTCGGCTAATCTCAGCAGATCGAGCTGAGCTGCCCCCCGAGGCGATTAATACGCAGCATGCATGCCCCAGATCGAATCAATGTCGATCAGTGTTTGATGTCACCTTAATTACTTCGCTGACTGCAGTTTCATGCAAGAGTCTGACGTTGGGCAGTACAGGAGTTTCCCTTCAGAGAGTCAGCCGTTCGAGTTGTAGCTCAGATGTGCAAAAGGTCCCGTGGTGACCGTGCATCCTGTCAGACGCATGCAGGGGCAACGAATTGTCGGGGGAAACTGCATGGTATGAAACTGGTGTTCTCGTATAGCCTTGCAAAACCATGCGACTTCCGCGACTCTATTCGCGGTTCTGCATTTGCCTGATTTGCACTCAAACAGTATCCATTGGTGTGCTCTTTTCCCTCCTCCTCTTTGGGAGTCGGGTCACGACCGGACGCGAGGAAGGAGGAGCCAGTCTGCCCGACCACCATTATGACCAACAACAGGTCGAGCAGGCAGGTTTCAACTTACAGGCAAGCAGTGCAAAGTTTCAACTGAATGCGCAGGCAAAATCAGAAGACAAGCGAGGCCAAACTCAAATAGAAATGCAACAAGAGCCAACGCACCCATTCGAAGACCTCAAGATGACCTCTTCTGGAGACCCCCAAAATCAGAAGTTGGAAAGTTTCGCACAAACGGAAGACCAAACAAAGCCCTTCAGTGAATCCTTTCCAGAAGACATAAAGGCACCAGTAGACCCCCAGTCCTACAACCCAGAGGACCTCCCAAGTTCCCGCAACGTAGACGGAAGTCCAAAGACCGACATCCTCCAACCACAAAAATCAAGCAAGGGGCTTCTGCCCCCCGCCAGTCCCAGTCCCCCGTCAGATACAGAAGTGGCAGCAGAATCCCAAGCGGTCAGCAAACGTCCGAAGAGCAAGAAGGGCAAATTACCGCCAAGGCAAGGGGCCAAAAAAGGACAGAGCGAAGATTGCCCCCCAGCTGCTACCCTAAAGACATGCCGTGGCCTCTTCAAACCTGACGGTTTCGCGGGAGCATCTGAAAAGACCCTGGACAGTCTCTTGGCCTTCATTGCCAAAAAGAACGCCACAACCTTCAACGTGGTTGAGCACTTGAAGGATTTCACAGGCCTCTCTCACGAAGACGTGCTGATGCGATTGCAGAGGCAGGGAAGGTTCCACTACGAGGCCGAATACAAATACTGGAATCCTGAGACACCCCAGGAACTTGCATGGTACTATGCATCGTCTGTGAATTACCTCTTTGGCAATGCCCTCCACTCCCACAACGTTCCTTTCGGGAAGGAGAACGAACCTGTTTTGGACTTTGCGGGAGGAGTGGGGAACGATGTCATAGGTCAGTCGGTCTGCTCATCTTTGCATGGAGTCAGAAGGTGTCTGTCACACAGGCGGTTGGTCGATGAGAGCATGTCTTCTTCAGCATGCGAATTGTAAGCCATTATCGATAGCCGCATTGAAAAAACTATGTTTCCGGGTGAGAGAGATCCAAAACGTTCGGGTCCGAAGGGCATTTACAGAGAGAGAGACAGGGAAGTGACTCACGCTTTTGCTGGCTGGCAAGATTCGGTCGATTCGATCTGGAGCTCTGGTCTGCCTACAAATCCCTCTTTTTTTGGGGGGGGGGGACGGCGAAAAGGGGGGCCAGAGGTAAATCAGACAGCTCCATTGAGAACGCAATTAAGATTGCACGATAGTATTTTTGACATCTTGCGAGAACAACGATCATGCATGCCTCTATCCACTTAATTTGTTTGTGTACGTGCAGGTCTAGCCATGAAGGGTATCAAGTGCATCTATTTCGGCATTGGTCAGTTGGAGGCGAGTTTTGCCGAGTACAGGGTGCGTCGGCTGGGTCTGAGTCACCTGGTGACTTTCCTAAAACCCTGGGGGGAGAGCACTGGGTGGAAATTTGACCCGGTGAGGGCACTCCCGAGAGACGGGAGCGTCGGGGCAGTTCTCGCCTTCGACGTGTTTGAGCATATCCCTGAATACCATAAGGTTGTTCGTGCACTTGTAGAGAGTTTGAGGGTAGGGGGGGGGCTAGTTGAGTTCTCTCCGTTCAGCCCTCCCATCGGAGGGCGAGTAGAGGACCTCCGTCTCCATCTGTCTGATGGCGGTGTGACGATGCAGAAGGCGATGGGGGAGGGGATGAAATTCGACCGTACGAAGGGAATGCGAATATGGTGGAAGGCCTCTGAGACCCCTCAAGTTGACTCTCAGGTTGTCAGGACTGAGAGGGGGAGGGAGAGAGAGCCCGATGCTTTGAGTGTCAGTCAGGGCGATGAGGAAGGGGGTGAAACAGACTGACGGTCGCAGGTGTGAGTCGGAGCACAGCAAAGGTAGGGGATGCTCTGGCTCAGAAGAGAGACAGAGAGGCAGGAATCAAGAAATCAGGGTGGACTCATCTAGCGCCTGCCTCCCTTTGTGGCTGCATGCGGGTCACTCACTCTGTTTCCTCTCACGTCATCATGGGGGGTTCAGAGAGGCCAAGCGGGAGGAGTCATGGAAGAGGCAAAAAGAGCAATCAAGGGCACGAGTCTAATCAATCCCCCGATTCCCCTCTTGGCGCGTTTTTCAGAGCAAACCCGTCAATCAGTCATTCAGGCAGACACCAACCTTGCAAGGAAGGAAGGAAGGCCCTTGGGTCTGCAATCCTTCCGGTGTCCGTGGGGGGCGGGAGGGGAGGGGGCGTGGAAGCCATGCAGAAGAGAACCAGAACAGGGAGGACAAATGCGGGAAAGCTGGTTTTTCTTCTTGCTCCTTGTGTCCACGAACTGCACCCACTCACGCACTCTCTCTCTGCAATTCTCTTTTCTTTCTTTTCTGTGAGGGGAGGATGCGCGCAAGAAAGAAAGAGAATGAGAAAGAGAGCTGACGACAGCGTCAGACGAGCGTGAAGGAAATTCCTCCATCCGACTGCGTCCGAAACGCAAACGCGAAGGAAAGGGAAGGGGGGAGTAGGAGGGAGCAAAAAATAGACAAGCAAGGTCGGAATCTCGTTCTTCCTATCCAGCTAGGGTTCTCAGACAGCAGAGTCGGATGGATCTGGTGATGGAACAGCATTCTGATGCTCTCATCGTCCCTTTGGAGCTTTCGCTTTCGGGATGTAAAAAGAAGGACGGGGAGGGGCACAGAGAGGCAGCTAGAGGCATGGAGGGCTGCCTGCCTGGCTTCTTTCTGCACTGTGTGGGGAGGGGCATCAGGGATGGAGGGTTGGATCGACGGATGATGATGTCGACAAAGCACGGCAGCCATGGTGCACCCACGGCAAATGCCAGTCCATGCAGACTTCGTTCCATACTAACCAAGCGGGAAGAAGGTGTTCGATCATAGTAGCGTGAAGAGGACACGGCAGAACTCAGACAACAAGCCTCTCAGAGCGTTACACCCCCTGTATGGTGGACTTGAAGGTGCTCTGCACACTCGCTCAAACTGCTTTCAAAAAATTCACGAAAAAAGGATGAACAAAGAATTAATGAAACTTGAAGTGAAAGGTCCTGGCCCAAAATGGGAAAATTAAACAGCGGGAACTTTTGAAAGAAGGAAGTTTAAGAAAAAGAAGAAAGAAAAGGAAGAAAGGAATGAATGAAGGAATGAATGAAGGAAGGAAGGAAAGAAAGAAAGAATTAAAGAAAGAAAGAAAGAAAGAAAGAAAGAAAGAGAGAAAGAAAGAAAGAAAGAAAGAAAGAAAGAAAGAAAGAACTTTAAAGACCACTGAGGAAACATTAACGTCTCAACATATTAGTTTTTATAATACCGGTTTTATTCAACTGAAGTCAAATCAAAATAAATTTAATAGACCTTTTGTTTAGCCTTTTCTTTTAGAAATATTTATTTTTAGTATTTTTTTTAACTATGTTGTAGTAACTTTAGAATCTAGGGGTGGTTTCTATATATACATGTATATTATATTTTCTTTCCAATGAATATATATATATATATATATATATATATATATACATTATATATACATATAAACCCATGTTTTAAAAATTTAAAAAAAGAAGAATTTACGATGGTCCACCTTCTTATTTTCTCTGTATTTTTCATCTCTAGCTTCCATCTAAGTCTAGATCTAAAGTGAAATCGAAAGCTAGGCCTAGAGGCTAGAGCTAAGCCTAAAGTGAATGTAACATAGGAAGTGAAATTAAGTGAAACTCTAGCCTCTAGGCTCTAGGCTCTAGGTAAAATTAAAATTCTGTCCAGTATTACATCACTCTGAAGCCAGTCTTTGTCTCAATCAAATCTACTCTCTGTTTCGAAAGGGCGATATGACCTTCAACTTAGGCTTCAAGATAAACTCCTTTTATGATACAAGTGCTCCATGCAGACTTTATAGTACATCTATAATTCCTATATCAAGGACTTCTTGGGCTGCTTTCCGCTTATACGCTCCTCTTCCTCCGCCCCGTCCATCAGGCCTACCTCTTCGGCCTTCCCTGCCTCTTTCAGTGGCTGCTGCTGCTAGTGCTTCAGGCTGAGCTAGTGCTAGAACTGGTGAGCTAGTGTGGGAGCTAGAGCTTTATAAAAGAGAATATATTTTTATTTATATAGTATATATATATATGATGATGATGATGATGATGATTCAGGGTTAAATCTTAGATTCAGCGATGCTAAATCCCAAGCCACTAACAAGGTTTTGATGATAACCCAGAGCACACATTCATGGGGAGG
>JAHBMJ010001431.1:17435-30845 GCA_018398765.1 Chromera velia
GGGGGGGGGGGGGCAAAAATTCAACCTTTGGGGTCAAAATTAACTTTTGGGGGTTTTGGGGGGTCTGGAGGGCACGTAAGCAGACAGTAGGGATAGAAAGCAGAAAAAAGGTTCAATGCACTCATGATGCATGCATTTTAGGGGATTTTAGGAGTCTGGCGCGCTCCTGATATCGATATCTATGCAATATGGGGGTCAGGACCCCAAAATGGGATATCCTATAGATATTTTGAAATATCAATGATATGAAGGTATGGGTCAGTTTTTCTAGTATAAGACCACCTTCTCCATTTATTGAAACCTTTTTCGCCCCACTTTGATATCCCTTTCAAAATTTGGCCCCCTTTGGTTTTATTTAGCCCTCCCAAGTTATGCCCTATGGGGGGGCCCAGGGCAGAGGGACAGCAGAGAAAGAAGAAAAAGAAAGAGACGGCAGCAGAAAGGTTGGAGGAGAGGAACCGAGAGGAACAGAAGAAAGCGAAAGGACAGGGAGGAGAACGGATCATCTACAGAAGAAAAGGGAAACCCCAAATCAGGTGAGGAGGTACATAAGCATTGAATGTTCGATCATTGATCATCCATATTTGGGGCTCACGGGGGCTCAGACGCATTAATATATAAATTTCTTCCTTTATTTTTTTCGTTTTGTGTATCTTTCTGTATGTTATTCTTTATTTCTTTCGTTCTTGCTTTCTTTTCTCTTCGAAGAAAATTCGTTCGCTTCCTCGGTCCTTTTTTGTCCTCTTCCTTCCTTTTTTCCCTCCTTTTTTTCTTTTTCCTTTTCCCTTCTTTCCTCCCGTCGTTCCTTCCTTCTTTCTTTCCTTTTTTTTCTTTCTTTCTTGCTTCTTTTTTCCCTTGCAGTTGGTCTCTTTGGATGTGCTCTCTATCTCTCTGTTTGCCTTTCTACCCGGCCACTCTTTCTGGGACTCTTGCTCAACAAGTGCTTGATCGATCAATAATCTATGCAGACTGCACTTCGTCTCCTTGCATCTCTCTCTCATTTATGCAGGAAGGAGACAAGGCTGGCGGTCTCAGGGAGAAACGCTTTTCGTCTAGTGAGGAGGACTCCTTACAAAATGAAGATGACATCATGAAGGATGTCCCCATACCCAGCAACAGCAGCAGTAACAGCAGTAGTGTGAGAAACGTTGCTTCAGGTCTGTTCAGTTGAGCACATATGAATAAAGATCGAGAAGGAATATGTTTGTTACTTCATATGTGATTGAATTGCATGCTCCTAGGCTCTCTTCCTTTGAGCTGTTTATTCAGTTCTTCCTCGCTCCCTTTCGTTTTTTTCCTCTTTTCAAGGGTTGCTGTCTGTTACCCCATATCTTTCTACAGATCCACAAGTGCTTCTATCAATGCTTTGTATACCCCCCCTCCCCCTCCTGTTTCGGTATGCAATGCCATGCAGGAGAGCCGGCGCCACGGAGAAGTGCGCATCTTGAGGCGATTAAGGAAGGCATCAGTGAGACAGCATGGCACTGGATCGATCGCACTCTCCGTTGCTCTCCGGAAGGGCCCGGAGGGGAGCTGATTGCAGTTCTTGAGTGTGGGGTAAGGGTGGAGAACTCAACTCTTCCGGGTGCTGGGTATGGTCTGTTTGCGACCAGAGTCTTCAAAAATAAATGGTACATCATGGAGTTTGATGGTTGGCTGTACTAGAAGACCCAAGTTCAGAGAGATTGGGTTTATTCCTTTCATATAACCAGTTTTGGCCCAGGGTCATACACCGTGCTTGTTGTTCCAACAGTCCCTGTGGATAGAGATGGGGGAAGGGGGTTCATCAATGACCCAACTCTGCACATGGAGGGAGACGGCACATTCAGTGAAGATCCCAATGGAATGGACAAGGTCAATTGCGTCTTTGATCACTTGCCGGTGCCGAATTCTTGTATAGGGTGTCTTCATATGCTGGCAAGAGCCACGAGGGATATTGGAGTCAGAGAGGAGATAACACTTGGTTACTACGGTACCTAGTGGCAGGAATCGTACAACCAGAACCTCCCTAAACTTCTCAAAGACCGATAGAGCAAAGACGAGAAAGAAAGAAGAAATCGCACATTGTTAATTGCAGATTAAATTTTTAAAGGGCAGCGAGGTAATAGTAAAATAAGAAGAGGCCTAAAACTTTAAATTGATATACTTACATTATACTTGATAGAAAATGTTGAAATTTATGGGACAAAATTTTATAAAGAGTTTTAACTAGACTCGGAGTTTAAAAATGTATATATGTAAATTGAAATAAGTAATTATATAGTAAACATACTTAGTACTGGATATAATATTTTAGGTTTAAATTAAACAGTTTTGTATTATTATTCAGTCCTCAATCATAGTACAACTTATGTTTAGCCTTATGTTTCCTTCTAAATTTACTTTTTTTTGCCTTGGCTTCATTTTAAAAATAATTTTAATACATGTGATTACCTGTTTGCAAAACCTTTTTCAAATAAAAAAAGAAAATAATTAAATAATCATTTCACAAAAAGCCTAGTGAAAACCGTTTTACTTCATCATCATCATTATCATCATCATATACCATCGCTAGCAGCCCATCATAGGCGTCTAGCGTTCGGCAAGTCACAATATGCAAGGCAGATTATTAAATGATGGACCCTTAGATGGACTTTCATTTCATAACATTTGGCAAATAGCTTAACAACTGCATTTCTTCTCAAACTCTTGAAAGTTTTACTTCATATCAAATAATTATATAAGTTATTCTCCTATAAATTGTTTATACTGCTCTATGTTATATGGATTACTAGTCTGTACTCTGCAGATATAAACTATTTATATCTTAATTTTCTATATAGATTACTCTGTGAGTTACTTTAATTCCCCCATGTATAAAGAATGAATTGCTGTGCACTGTAGAAGTTGCAGCAAAACTTGATGAGTGTAATTATATAATTCAGCAAGAATCAGACATCAGATTTTCAAAGTTGCTATCGTCTGCTTGACCTAATATTCAAAGTTACGAGTCAAGGATTCTGTAATTAATGCCATACACCGCTCAGTGCATAGCGCAGCTTTTGCATGCACCGGTGTTTTAGACGCGGTTCTGAGTCCTCTTCGAAACGGGTCCGTTTTCCAAATTGACACCATGCTCACTGGCAGGACTCCGGTGGGGAATTTCATCAATGTATGACCGGGGTCGGTGTCCGGTCTGTGCAGACAGATGACAGCGTGAGTCATCTTATCTCTTCATGCGATGGCAGTCCACAACATTCGATCATTCGACTCAGACGCACACAGCCAAGACTCAAAAGAGCTGTCTGCACACGTAAATACGATGGGTCCTTCCGAATGGTCCGACACGACAGCGAGGAACGAACGAAAGACTTCATGGTGGCGCGAGACGCAGCCTGCCTGGCAGAGAGAAAGAAAGAAGGAAGGAAAAACGCAGCAGGGTGGAAGGAACTCCCACGATGGGAGGGAGAACGAGGGGAAAGCGGATGCATGCGTGCACGCAGGGAGGGAGGGAGGCACATGCAGCCCGGGATGCATTTTCAAAGAGACGGTGCAGGCTCTCTCCCTCTTGCTTCCATTCAAGAGAAAAAAGAGGGACTGATAGGAAGGAGTATCGAAGGTTGAAAACGCTCAGAGAGAAAGACCCGGAACATCTATGTTGGGAGGTAGATTGCAGGATGCCCCTCTTCTCTCTTTACAAATCAAGCGCAGCAGCAGCAAAAGCGGAGGTAACGAATCAGACAATTAGGAAGACGAACTGGATCCATCCTTTTCTGTCTGCTCTCTTCTGCCTTTCTGCCTGCCCATAGAGAGATGAGCTAGAGACCCGCCCCGAATTCCTCCCTCTGAGGCTCCCTCTTTAGATCCGCTTCAACCGTCACCGAATTTCCTCCTTTGTACCCTCTGCTCTTTCCCGGGCTGCCTTCCCTTGCCGCATCAGAATTTCTGCCTTTGCCCTGCTGGTCTCCTGCGTCACCAGGAACTGCTGCAACCCCGTGACCATCCACCCCGCCAGCACGCCGTCGCAGTTCACAGCCGTGGTGCGGAACCGCCCTCGTGCACGACACCAGACACCGCAGTAGGGGTCGAAGGGAACTGCAGGCAGGCAGGCAGGCAGGCAGTGAGTGAGTGAGTGAGTGAGTGCATGGGAATTTATTTCCTCAAATTAGTCAGAGAGGAAACACAAAAAGGGCAATTTATTAAGTGAGTCGACAGAGGCGCTGGATGAGATGCCTCGGCCAGAAGACGAAGGATGGACTAGGTGAGATTTTCGACAGGGAGAAAGGGCGAGCCAGAAGAGCAATCGGCTCGTGAATCAATCGAGGAACCGAGGGACACAGCGAGGGTTTTTGCAGAGAAGAAAGGAGATGCTTCTAAGAGCAACGATCTGTCTGCCCGTGTCGCCTCTTCCCTACTGACTGACTCTCTTTGTTGACGGGTGGAGGCGCTTGGTCTGCATCCACGAATCCATTTATTGTGCATGCACGGATATGTTTGTCAGGTCGGATGAAGAAATATTTCCAGCGACTAATGAAGACTCACAGAGGGAGGTGTAGATAGTGCGAAGAAGACGGCCATACAAACAAGTTGGAAAAGAAGACACCAGATGCAAAAGAACAAATTGGCTTGAGCGAAGGAGGGGGTGTGCGTGAAGGAAGAACACATCACTACAGATTGACTTTGACTCTGCATACAGAAAGGGGACTCAAAGCAAAACACACAGGAAGGTCACACTGCTGCCAAGATGTGCCATGCAAGCTCGACAAAACACTCCAGAGTCCACAAAAGAAAGAGTTGATGCGGAATAAAGTGGGAAGAGATGACATTTCGAGATGCAGCCGTTGCTCTTTTGCCCATATGCCTGCTTGTCTGCTCACTTAAGTGGCTGGCTGATGGACTGACTACAGGGGGGAATTCCGACACACGGGAAGTTGACTGCGATTTGCCTTCCCAGGATGACGACCTTCTTGATCTGCCCGCTCCTATCCTTTTGTACGATCTCCTCTTTCAAGTCGACTGGGGGAACCAAGGTTAGGAACTCCATCGGGGTCGTCGACCGAATTTGGAATGGCGACTTCAGAGACTCCACCTTCACGTCTCCGTCTGAGCGTGGAGAACGGACAGAGGGGGGCTTCTTTTTCCCGTCTGATCCCTTCTCTTCTTTGCCCTTCACGGCGTCTCTGAGGGAGACGAGGAATCTGTCCTGGTCGAATTCCTTCTGGCCGAAGGCCTCGAAGGCCGCAGTGAAAAAAGAGGAGAGCTCCTCCTCGTCTGCATCGCTGGGCCCCCCGAATCTACCGCTCTCACCCCTGAACGTGCACAGTTTTACAATCACACGCTCTCTCTAAGCATGGAATGCGAAAGCACTCGCTCTGACCGAGAGATGTTTCTCGCACACGCTATGAAACGCAGTGGGTCTTTTATCTTCATCAGAAAAAATATATGGCGAAATCTGCTGAATGGAGCTCTTGTGCAGCTTGGATTCTAAAGGTGGAGGTATGCTGAAAAAAAATCATTTTAATGTACAAGCACATAAGCAGCAAGAGCATTTTTGTGTGGATTTCCTGCCTTCCGTTCGTTTCAATTTCTTCCTCGTTGGAACTGCTCAGACAGACAACCACTCTTTTGACCCTGTCCTTCCTTCAATCCTCCCGAACTTATGCACTAATCACTTACTTACCGACTCCCTGACTAATGTATTGCCAGAGGAACGGACCAACCTGTACGTTCCAAGGAGTCTGTCCACTAGGTCGATGCACCTGTCCCCCCCCAGTTCCCCCTCCCAGATGTTGATCCAAGCAGGGACGGGGTCTTGGAGGTTCGAGCAGGGAGGACAGTCCACGGTGGAGTTCGGAGCCACACGGCAGCCTCCTGCAGGCAACCAGTGGGGGCAAAAAAAGAATGAATAAAAAGGAGATAGGGTGGAGAGAAGCAAGAAATGAAACACTGAGGTAGAGAAAGAAACTATTGTTGAATACCGGGATCCAACAGAAACGGCACCGAAGAAGCGAGGGAGCAATCACGAGAGAGATTCAATGAGCCAAACAGGACCGGGACGTCGACCAAAGACCTCACCATACAACATCGCAACGTGCGCCTGCCTCATTTTCCCCAAGGAGAAATGCAAAGATACGAAAACAGACTCGCACGAAGTGAATGACTGTTTGACTGGCTGGATGGATGGATGAAAGAGAAAAAGAGGGGGCGAGTAGAGGGATCCATCCCTCCATCCATCCAGAAAAAAGAAGACTGACTGCACTGTTCCAGTCCGAAGAGAATGCCGAACTCGTCTCTGCCCAAATCGTTCTGTTGATTCGGAACGGAAGCGACCAATTTCACCTGCAATACCATGAAAACAAATGGACAATTAAGGCGCTTTGCACAGTTTTTGTGATCAGTTCCTGTCACGGTGTCATTTGTTTCATCTCAAAAAAACATATTTTCTCGAGATCTAAATGTGCTAAGAGACGAATCACGACACACTCGAATCCATCATCGGAATCCAAAGTCGTCACAAAAATAGATCGAGAGAGATCATTCAACCAACAGAAAAAGAAACAAAGCCAATCTCACCCCATACACCCAGTTACCTTTATTTGGACGTTCTTGCGTGCCACTTGGACAGTGTTCAACTGCGACTTCGTCAACGGTTGCCCGCCTGCCCCTGGTGCGTATCTGACGGCCCTGTCGATGTGTTTCGGCATGGCCTCTTTCAGTTTCTCCAGCAGTTTGGCGATCGCGTTGTTCTGCAGAGTGACCACCTCAGGGTCCCTCGAGTGCAGGTGCAGCATGTCCTGTAGGCAGGGGGGAAGGGGAAAGGAAGGGCGCATACACGTGTGTGCACACAGGCAGGCAGCGTCACTTAGCACGAGTTTTGTGTGCAACAAAGAGCCAGGAAAAATGTACTGCCAGACACTAAACACTTGTGATTAGAACGATGAACCAATCACACTGCATCAAAACTTCTAGGACTGGATGGAAAAAGACCACAAGACACCTATTGTATGAGCCACCCCGCTGATCATGCCAACCCACCAACGTTCTGGAGACTCCGTATCAACGTGTATGGAAAGAAAGAAATGAGATGCGAAATGCAATGTGACAGCCTAGTTGCCGACCTGCAGACTGTCCCCATACTGGTCCGACATCTCGGGATCTTCCAGCAGGTCGATGCAGAGTGTCCCCCCCGGCTCTCCTGAGGACACTAGGGCCTCTATCTCGGCGCTGATCTCCTTCTCAGGCCGCAGGGGTAGACACTCAACAGAAACAGTCGAACCCATCAGACGGATGTCGCAGCTGACTGCACACCAACCCATTCGCATTCGCATACGCATAGCGAGAAATCATGCTTGCCAAAACTGAGCGAAAGACCAGATCATGCTGAGAGATCAAGAAGAGTCCACCATTCAGTCTTTTTGACTTCTTCTCTAGAGACACGATCTGTAGACTGGATGGCGGAATTACACAGAGGAAACGGAAACGAATCAAGTCTTCAAAGGGAGCCCTCCCCTCCCCTCCCCTCCCCTCCCGTAAACGCACCCCTAGATGACTGACTGACTGACTGACTGACCGCAGTCGTGTATTCCGAAAAGGGGGACAAAGAGCTTGGAGGGAATTCCCGTCTGCTCCATTGACGTCTCCGCACTCGCCACGTCTACAGGGGGGGGCCTGTCCACGTGGTCGTCGGGGCCCAGGGTCGTGTGGGTGTACGTGGGGGGGTCCTGGCGGATCTGCAGGGAAAGGGGAAAGGGCAGGGCAAGAGAAGAAAAGCACAAATGAAAATTTAAAAAAGAATGAGTAAGACCCCTGGGACAAAAACCACATCCGTATCTTACTTTTCCCTTTCTGTTGTTTTGTCAAGTATTCGTCTGGTTTCGTTGCACATCCATGGATCCTTCTGCTTGTGGAATGAGAAGAACATCTTTTTTCTGACAATTGACTGACTTGAGCAAGAAGGCCCTCCCGGAGCGCTGCCATGGGTCCTTCTCTCATTGCAATGGCCGTCTCCACGTTTTCCCTCAAGGTTTTGAGGAAATCGAAGTTCGATTTCAACCACTGAAGTGCCTCGTTGCCCTCCTCTCCTTTCCCTCTCTCCCCCTTTCCCTTCGAGGCCATGCGGGAGGTCTGGATGCCTTTCAGAAAGTCCTCTGCCTCCATCTCTCGGAGAACTTCCGCACAGGGCCTCCCTCCCTCCTCCTGCTCCCACACCTGCATGCATGCATGTGTGTCAAGACATACATGTATAGCAATCCATGCAAAGATGCGTCCAATGCCTCAAATATGCATGTGTCTGCCTGCTTGCGCGCACGTGTGCTAAACTGTGTGTATGTGTGAGTGTGTGTGTGTCCAAAATAGAGAGATCAGGCAGCGCCTAAGCTGAAGATCAAAGCCTGAAGTTCGGCCAGGAGGCGCATGATATCCTCAAGAAAGGCAGGCAGCCCCAAGGGAGGGAAAGAGCAATATTTCTTCTCCCAAGAGAGAGAGAGCAAAACCCACGTACCTGGAGAGAGGTGACTGCTGTCCCAAAAGACTCCGGCTTTGCAGGGACATAAGAGGGGTAGTCCCGCAAGGAAAGAAAGATGCCGCAGTCAGCTGCACTCAAACACACACATGCACGCGCGCGCGCGCGCACACACACACACACACACACACACACACACACAAAACAAACGAATACATACATAGACGTCCATGCATGCATACCTATACGTGCAAAGTGCGGCTGTGCATGAATGTACATGTGAAGAAGAAAGAGAGATGATAGAAAAGACAGACACTTGTGCGGACAGACGAAAAATAAGAGGTGCAGATCCATGGAGAGACATCGCCAGAGACAAACAAAGCAACTCACTGACTGACCGCATTGGTGTACCCCAAAGGCTTCCTGCATCTGCAGTCCCGTCACCTTGACCTCAAATGTGGCCTCATAAGGGGCTCCCTTCACCCCGCCCTCGTTGAAGTCTGCCATTTTCCCCTGGAGTTCCTCAAGCTCGGCCTGCAGCTTCCGGGGTTCCAGCACGCCCCGGGCAGAGAACAGCATGAGGATGTCGGACTCGGTCACCACCTGCCTGCAGGAGCCCTCTCCATCGTCTGAGGGGAAGTCCCTTGGAGGTTTGAATCGGGCGAGGACTCGGAAGCCCAGCTCCTCTTCTGGTGCTAGATCACTTGGGACGCAGCTGCATTCAGAGTCATGTGGCAAGTTATCAAATCAGTTTACAAAATAAAGCTTGCATGCCACGGGGTTCGACCTCCGTCTCTCGAATTGAATACGTTTCTTTTGGTAAACATTGTTCTGCCCTGACTGCTTGGCTACCTGCTTCCCTTGACCGAAGTGGGTCGACTGGCAGAAAGGCTGGTCTCGAAAGAAATAGGTACAGCAGCAAGAAGAGAAACCGACAAATCTTATGGAGAGAGAGGAACATAAAAACTATGAGGTGCCGGAGAAACTCAGAGCACAGCAAACAGGAATCCGAGAAGGAGGGAGCATTCTTCCCAGAAGAAGAAGAAGACTACTTACGTCGGTCGCTCGATGTCGAAATCGAATACGCACTCCTCTGCACAGAGAGATAACGTCACCATTATTTCGTCTCTCGTGTCATTGGCTTACACGGTGCTTGAGTGATGAATTACCAAATCTGATTGACCAAACAGCAAGGGGAATGCGAGTAAATTACAGCAGTCGGCCTGGAGGGATCAACTGTGTCTGGTCTGCGTCTCTGACTTTCTCATGACACCCACAAAGAAGAATTCATGACACATGCAAGAACGAAAATGAGACGATGCCAGGATGACAGAGGGGCTCTGTTCCTTTCTCTGTTTTGCGTCTTCTCTGCATGACTGCATACCTGCCTATCTACCAGTCTGCCTGCCTGACTTTCTGCCCACTTGAGTGGATGAGTGCCAGGCAAAAAAGGGTTCAAAGCAGACCGAGATCAAGAGAAGACAACCAACCAACCAACCAACCGACCAACCGCATATGGGTGTATCTGGGAAGAATTGCTTGACGATCCCGTGGTCGAGGTGCAGGATTTTCTCTGTGACTTGCACCGGCATCCCCTTGGTCCCCTCTGTCTGGGGATCCTCTGTCACCTCCACCAGGGGTGGGGAGGGGCTGACTTCATTGGTCTCCACCCACACGTTTTCCATGAAGTGCTTCTGCAGGAAGAAGAAAAATTAAGTGCCTTCAATGAGGAAGAAAGCAAACGATAGAAGAAAGTTCTGCCGATACATCCTATTCAAAAAAAGAAATGAAATGAAATCAAATCAAGTGAGGTGAAGAGAACACGAAAAGTTTCAAGCTCTTGAAAGGCGACCTTCGTATGCTTGTGGCAAAAAGCGCGTCCGTAGGTCCAATACAGACACACATACACAGTCCGATGCAATACACCATCACGAACTGACAAACTGACGAGAAGTCGTTCCTTGAATCCCACGAGATCGTCCAAGAAGAGCACCGAGTCCGGTTCCATGCTTCCAGAGACGGCCTTCTTGATGGGGGGCCATCCTGTCGCCCCCTTGCTCTGGAAGTCCCTCCCGAGTTTGTGTCTGCAGCTCTCCCCCCCAGGTTCCCCCGGCTGCACTTGATACTCAACCTCCAGCCAGGAGGGTTTGCCCCTTGGTGAGAGACACGACTGGCCCTTCTGAATCAGAATCGAGTATGAGCAGCCGACTGCACATACATACATACAGACAGACAGACACAGATGCACAGCGGCGCAGACAAACATGTCGAAAAGAAAAGTCGGAGATGAAGAAAACTCGCGAATCATCTGTGAATTGCGGGACAGTAAATGCGGTGTGTCCTCATGTTGCTGCTGCATACACCTTTCTTTTTCCTGTCAAAGTTCCGAATGCAGAAGCGAAAGCAGAATTCAAGCTGAGCAAGACACGACTCTTTCTTCTGCTGTCGCCGAGCCTCTGCAGGTTAACTCGCTTTCTCTTGTTGATTGATTTATCAGGATGTTAAGAGACTGACTGCAGTCGCGTAGGTGATCGTGAAAGAAGAGGTACTGCAGCTCAAAGGAGAACACGCACAGGGGAATCGATTTTCTGTATGTCAGAAGAGGATAGATGCAAGGCGGACTGAATATACTTCGCAGGTCACAGGACACACCAGAAAAGCGGAAAGGAGACACCAAAAACACCTGAACAGCCGCAGACAATGAAAACCTCGTCCCAAAGTGCCAGACACGATTGCAGTTTCATACTCAAACGGACACTCCGTGTCAGCTAGCGACTCTCGAGCTCTTTTTTGAATTCTTCAATGATGGAATGACGAATCCATAGTGGGATTCTGACTGAAACAGACGCATGCCACCTTTACATCCACACATACATACGCGTCCCACCTCACTCACTCACACACTCAGGTAGGTACCTGCATTTCTGATTTGAGCAGTTCCACCTCCTCGTGGTCACTCACGGGCATCTCCCCGTAGTTCCCTCCCCCCTCCAAGAACTCAGAGGCCGTGTCGGAGGGGAGCACAATCTCCTTCACACCCACTTTAGAAGTGCCAATCTCACCGTGAGCCGTGTGCCCGTCCTGAAAGCAATTTGAGACAGACTTGTTTCTGTTTTGAGATGAAGAAAAGAGACACCAACACAACAAAGCACATAGTACGAAACGAAATGTGTAATGGCGCCCATATTTTCTTCGATCTGCCTTGACGCACGCAGATTCGTCACCCTGAAAATATTCAAGTCGCAAAAATCAACTGCGCAGACACGCAAAGTGCCAGCCGAAACTTGTGGCCTATCAATGAATCACATCCAGCATTGATGTATCTTATCTATTTCCGATAGAAAAACCCACCGACCCACCGACCCACCTGCCGAAGAAAATCGTCCCCGATGGCGTCCTCAATTCTGGACCAGAGAGGCTGCCCGACCATCTCGCTGGCCTTTTCCTCTGCAGGCACTTCCCCGTATGAGTAGGCTTGCAGGAAGACCTGGGGTCGGACCTGCATATGCAGACGACACACAGGCACAGGGACACACGAATAAGTGCACACACATTTTCTTTCTTTCTCTCTCTCTCTCTCTCTCTCTCTCACACACACACACACACACACACACACACACACAAGAACGAACCATAAAGAGAGGAAAGAAACAGAATGAAAGAGAACCACAGACAGGGCAGAGTGCATGCAAGCAAGCACGGCTGTCGATGTGCCTCCCCCGCTCTGGCAGAGAAAGGCATGAGGAGCACTTGATTGTCTCGTCATCCATCTACGCCGCTGCTCGCCCACCCACCCTATGTTCTTGCAGAGCCTTTGCACACCCGCTCTTCAGAGGAGAGAGGTGGATCACTGCCTGCACTTCCAGTCTGTTCGGTCCCTCAAAGGCGTAGCAGCGCGATCGTCGAGGGACGAAGATGTAAATCTCACAATCAGCTGCAGGGCGGGAGGGAAAAAGGAAACGTTTGCAATGGGGAACAGACCTGGCAGAGAAAAGAAAAAAAGAGAGAGGTTGATGCATCACCCCTGTGGATCCGTTGACGTATTCAGACCTCAGCCATGGAGCTGCTATACCTTCCTTCCTGCATGCGGAAGTGCCTGCCCGGTCAATTGTGCAACTGCATATAATCCGGTTTCCTCGAAAATCTTATTGAGCAAGGTTCAGCAGTTTGTGTCGGGTCAGATAATCAGTTGTGACCCTTCCTCTTCCTTCCACCCCAAATTCAAAAAAGACTTGTGGTTCCAAACAGAATTCCCTCTCTTCCTTCCTTCATTTCTGACCGCAGTCCGGAATGTTGAGCTCCTCTGCATCTGTCTTGTGGAGCGTCAGCTGTAGCGTCTCCGTCCCGGCAGTGGTGAACGTTGAGGGGTCGGAGGAGCCCGACGTGAGGTACCTGCACACACACACACACACACACACACACACACGCACACACACACACGCACACACACACACACGCACACACACACACACACACACACACACACGCACACACACACACGCACACACACACACACGCACACACACACACACACACACACACACACGCACACACACACACGCACACACACACACACGCACACACACACACACACACACACACACACGCACACACACACACGCACACACACACACACACACACACACACACACGCACACACACACACACGCACACACACACACGCACACACACACACACACACACACACACACACGCACACACACACACACGCACACACACACACGCACACACACACACACACACACACACACACACGCACACACACACACACGCACACACACACACGCACACACACACACACACACACACACACACGCACACACACACACACGCACACACACACACGCACACGCACACACACACACACACACACACACACACGCACACACACACACACACGCACACGCACACGCACACACACACACACACACACACACACACGCACACAC
>JAHBMJ010001432.1:0-31061 GCA_018398765.1 Chromera velia
TGGTGGATTTTGAGCCCAAAATGACATAAAATATGAACAAAAACAGATTTTTGCGAGCTAGTCCGGCTACCTGGAGCTCTATCTGGTCAAGTTACGTCAAAATCTGATGTTTTTGAAGTGTAGGCTACGTGGTTACTTTGGGTTACCCCCTTTTTATCTTTGTCATACAAAGAGGTTACAGGTTACCCGGTTATGAGCATTTTTAGCTCAGTAACCGACCAAATTTTCAACTTTTAAAAGCATTCAAAATGATGTTTAGAATACGTTTGAATGCTTTTTGAGGGACGTTACTTCATTTTTGAGGGGGGTCAAAAAAGGTTACGGGTTACCCGGTTACGGGGAATTTAGGGGCAAAGTGAGTGTGACACATCATTTTTCATCATTTTTGACCATAACCTGAATTGTTTAACAATCTTAAAGCCAGTTTTATGAGTAACCAAACGTAACTAATCGATTGGCACCAGTTTTAACTGATGGTTACATGTCATACGTTATATGGAGGGGGTGTAGGGTCAGTAACCATGGTGTAGCCGGCTGAAGTGCCCCCCCCTACGATCGGACTGCGTACATTTCTTATTTAAGCTCTCTCATTCCTCGTTATAAGAGGTACGAGACGCGATCAGTGAACTCTTGGAAGGGTTTAAAAAACAGCTAACCTCCCTGGATGGATCGCCCAGCACCAGGGAGCCCAGTGGCAGTGTAGAGAGGCCCTGGAAGCTGCCACCTCTGAAGGTTGGTCTGCACAGTGAAAGAAAAGCTTTTCAACTCGAACGAAAAAAGCCATAAATGTTAAACATTTTTGTTCTATAAATGTTTTTAAAGAATGACTCGGAGTAGGTGCATCCTCATTGCAGCGACTGAGCGTTTCAAGCGGGCAGTCAAGTCTGAAGACTCTGAGAAGCTGAAAAAAGATATTTTCGATCTGAAGTGGGTCTCCTTCTTCGTTTACAGCTTATACTCGGCTACTTCTGTGCCATGTCTGTATTGGTCTGCCTGCAGCTGGTTAAGTTGTATGCTTTTGATAGTCTGCTTCCTTTTTCCATAGATGGTTTGGTGTTAAACTTTGTGATAATAATTTAACGTAGACTTACGCTGTCTTCCAAACACGGTCTCAGCCTGTAGATGAGCAGCGGTCTGCCAAAGTCTCCTTCCCTGCGTTCTCCTGTTGCTATGAGTGGTTTTGAGTAAATTAAATTATATGATAGTAAATATTGACATTTTTTATACCTTCTATGAATCGAAAGATCTGCACATGCCTGGCAGGTCTCATTGGTGGGGAAAGACGTCTGTTGTCATCAAAAAAACAGTCTGGAAGCACATATCGCCTTCCGTCTTGCATGATACCTGCCTGCCTGACATCTGCAGTTCATGGATCTAATCCCGATTTTCTCAGGCTTTTGGGCAGCTTAGCAGAAAGTTGTATCAAAATGCATTTAGATGCGACTGTCTTCCAGACGATTGCCCAGGACTGCAAAGTGCTCGTGGATCACCACATTGTGAGTGACCTCACCCCAGCTGTTTTCCTGGCCTTTTCATTTTTTTGCATGGTCTCTTCTGGATAGACTTTTGGGCTAGCTTTTGGAAGTGCTCCGCAGCTGCAGTTATAATATCATTGAAACTTAAGAAACTTTATACTTAGAAACATTTTGTGAATTATATGAATGGATGTAAACTTAAAGGTGGATGAATGAAGTGATGGATAAAGGAATGGATAGATAGATGATGATGGATGGATGGTTAGCTAGATGTTAGCTGGCTAGCTGGCTGGCTAGCTAACTGGCTGGCTGACTGGCTGACTAGCTGGCTGGATAGATGTATTAGATAAATAGATAGATAGATGGCTGGCTGGCTGGCTGGCTGGCTAGATGGCTAGCTAGCTGGCTGGCTAGCTGGCTAGTTGGCTGGCTAGTTGGCTGGCTAAATGGATAGATGGATATGCAGGAAGACGTCGAAGAGTCACACTTTCCATCCGTAACGCACTTTGAAAAGATAGTAAGAATTCTGTGCGTTGAACGCTACAAAGAAAAGCTTCGTATGAGTAAATTGACAGCTCTATAAAATCTCTTTGTCAATGAGGGAAAGTATGGAAAAGAGGTCATTGAGAACTCTGAAACAGATTCTAAAAAAAATGAGGCACCTAAGGAAGACATTCAGCTCAATTCAGCTGATCTAAAAGCTCATCTAACGAATATCTTTCGAAAAAAAGAGAGCACTTGTTGCTCGTCTTCTTCAAGAGGTGGGGTGGATAGTGTTGGAAAGCCTCGCGAGCTTCATTGCTTGATATTGCTTCCCCTTTTGCACCGGTCTCTCGATCAGGCTTCAGCTGCCATTTCCTTTGAGCAAGCTAGTGAGAGATCCAATTCAGTGGGGAAGGCGGCTAAGTAGCCTACCTGTAGGAACACTTTGAGTGGGTATTTAGCACCGAAAGGGTGACACCTACAGAGAGAAGAAGAGACGGCGGCAACAGTTACTCTGCATAAACCGGTGAGTGGGCATACAGACATATAGGAACACACATATATATACACACACATATATACACACACACACACACATACACATACATACACACACACACACACACACACACACACACATACACACACACACACACACACACATACACACACACACACACACATATACATACACACACACACACATATACATACACAGCTAGAGGGAAGGGGGGGGGGGAAGGGGGCCTAGGGTATTCGACTATTTCAATTACGATTAAGATTTTATAGGTAAGATCATACAAAACATATAATAAAAACATAGATTACATAAATATTTCAGGCTAAAGGAACGTGGTTTATCTTAAAAAGCTTGAATCCGGTGAAATTAAGTGTGATTACGGGAAAAAATAATCATATACCCCCCTTTTTATGGAATGTCTCTTACACTGAGTCTGTTAGTCTTGCTATTGTTTTTTATTGGTTGCACCATGCAAAAGTCATAGAAAAAGGCTAGGGAAAAAGTCTGTTCATGGAGGAGGATAAGCTGTAAAAAGTTGAAGAAGCGTTAAAAAAGCTTCTCATCAAGGACCTTGATGTTGTCATAGATGTTGAAATTGAAGTCTAGTGATGACATTATCGCATCATGAAGGTTTTCTTTTGTTTTTTGAAGGAAAGTCTAGGAAGGGGGACTGTTTACTCCATTTTACTATATATTATGGATTACGAATTTACGAGCCCTTTCTAGATATCACCTGGAGACAAGACTTTCATCGCAGATCACAAGTGAACCAGTGAGCATTTTGATGAGATCTTGACTTTGTTTGAAGTAATTTAATGTAATAAGTCCTAAAAAAATGGTTTTTAGTGTAGAGGTGACCTTAAATACTAACATACCCTATGTCTAACCCCTAAAATTCATTTAATAATATTTTAAGTCAATTACTTACGACATTCGTCGTGGCGGACAGGGGGATGGACCCCTTTTTGAATCTAACGTGGCAGGGATAGCCGTCGAGCCTAGGAAAGGGGCAGGGGGAGGAGAGAGAGACAGAGAGAGAGAGAATCAGACTAATGGATTGAGGGAGCGAAGGAAGGAGGGAGAGA
This sequence comes from Chromera velia, assembly GCA_018398765.1. NCBI lineage: Eukaryota > Chromeraceae > Chromera > Chromera velia. The sequence continues at coordinate 3,564 of JAHBMJ010001432.1, forward strand.
GAGCAAGCAAAAGAGGCGTAAAGAGCAGAAGGAAGAAAAGAAAAAAAGAAAGTGTTAGAGAGAGAGAGAAAGAGAGAGAGAGAGAGAAAGAGAGAGAGAGCTAGAGAGAGAGAGAGAGAGAGAGAGAGAAAGAGAGAAAGAGAGAAAGAGAAAGAAAGAGAGAGAAACAGAGAGAGAGAGAGAAAGAGAGAGAGACAGACAGACAGGCAGGCAGACAGTTTAATGCAGAGAATTAAGATAAATGGAAAAAAGAACTTTAGAATGGGGAGAGGCTCAGAGCTAGAGAGAGAGACTTATATCTACTTATCTAGCTGTCATACGGGGAAGGAAGACAGACAGACTTTCATACACTCACGATAGGTCGGATTAAACATACTCTTTTCTGTTCCTCCTCAAAAAAATGTTGTGCTGAATCACCCTGCCCCTCCTTTCTCTCTTGCAGGAATAGATGACCCGAATGACTCATGAAGTCAACAGGTTAGCCAAGATGGATCCACTGCATGGTAGAGGGCATGGTGTATGGTAGAAGTGGGAGCAGACAGCCTATTGCAATTTAAGACTCGGAAGAGGCAGCCACGGCCTGTTAGCGGGACCCTCCATACTGCTCATGGTGCCATACACGTGCCTGAGAGCACAACGCGAAAGCTTAGATCCTTTCTTAGTACATACTCGTTGATAGTCTGAGCAAGGAATCTGATTTTGACGATAACGGAGTGCCCCCTCTAAGCACTGTGCCCGTACCCCTACTAGGCTTAACAGCTCCTGCCTTCTGTTTCTCTGTCCCGCCCTCTACGTTGAGGCACGTTGTTCGTGATCCCTCTCCTCTGACTGATAGTGGGTCAGAAGAAGAACGCAAGCCATTGGCCCCTCTGACCAGCTCAGGGACAGTGTCGGACACACACACAATGTCATCTAAAATCAAGCCGAGTGTTGCAGTATGTTTAGATATGTCTACTGTAAGATGAATAGTACAATGCTATATGATGGTCCGAAGATACGTCTGACCAACTAGAAGCGTCAGTGTTCAATCTAGTCAGTCAAACAGTCTGTTGATCACTTCATGCACCAGGCTGCTCAAACCATTAACTGCATTTATTTGGCCTCATCTTATAGCAGCCTTCACTAAAATTGATATGATCACGCGCGCTCTTTCCATTGTCGTAGCCTGGCGGCAAGCCGTCTCCAAGCCGGTCCCGGTATTTATACTATGCGCGCTCATGCCCCGGCAGCACCTCTCACACCGCCATATGTATAGCCCGACGTCTCAGCCCCGGGCACGCCCCTTACACCTACTAGTAGTAGGGGCAACGCACTAAAGTTTTTTGGTAACCTAGGTACGTTTGGGGGGAAGGGGGGGGGGGGACGGAGTTACAATTCATGTACGTCAACCTTAGACAACCTATGGGCAAGCAAATACACCTCCCTCCTTACATCACCCCTACTGAACCTCGGGGGTCAAAGGGGAGGGTTACCAAATTAAATAATAAAAGGGGAGAGGGGAGGTCAGCCGCCTAATATAACTGGGTTACCAAAAATCTTTAGTATGCTGCCCTCTAGTAATATTAAGATCTTTTTTTAGATAAAATATGAGCTTTTCAAAGAGCTTCTAACTCCCTTTACCTATTAAATTAGTGAAATTCAGGATGCTTACTTGCACAGGATTGCAAGAACAGGTGCAATAAGTAGCCATGCCTTGAGGTGGCACCGTGACACTGTCAGGCCAAGAGTTGGATCGAATTAGGCCATGCAGGTGCGACGCCATATGTATATCTTTACCAAAGCGAACCTTTGGCCGGCAACTTGAAGTGGGCGTTTGGGTGGCGGCTAGGGTGGCGGCGCATAACCGCTGGAGCAAGGGGGTATATTAGGGTATATGCAGACGCGTGTAGGAATGCCAAGATCCCGCGCATGTGTCAATGTGCATGCACATGCATGCATGCAATTGAAATTCAGTCAACATGCATGCAATACAGTATACAGTGTTGCAATAAGGAGGACAGAGAAGAATGATTGGATGATTGAAGGACCAGATCATGAATGAACACTCCGCCGGAGGAGCGAGTCAAGGATGAGTGCAAAGAGACAGACCTCGCAATAGCACTGACTCTACAGACTGATAGAAACTGCTGAATCCAAGCTGACAAAAGACTCTTCTACTTTTCGCTGCTGACGCTCAACGAGAGGGCTCGAACTCACAACATTCTGGAACAGGCATATGCAGAGGAGTCACTTTTTCTTTACGCTGGAGAGGGCGTAGGCGTCGATTTGGGAGAGCAGGCTCAAAGGCCAGCGGCAGCATTAAAGCAGTCGCGTTGACTTCACACTGTAAGGAATCTGAAGTGAAACAACACTGCATAGGGAGACAACTGGGATGTCTGACCCTACGCAGCTTCGTGAAGAGAGCGAGAAGACACTCACGGTCACTTAGACTAACAACAGCAGTAGAGGAAGATATCTGATGATCATGCTGGAGCAAAGCACTCTTTCCGTATAAAGTAGCTGACCTGGAGAAAGCAGAAGATCGCACCGCTCTCCATGAGGGCAGCTGATGGGCAGAGAAAGAAGGCAACAAAAACGACATGATGGGGAGTACGGAGAGACACACCGACTGACTTTACTTCTTTTCAATCAGGCATATATGTATGGGGGTACAGGGAGTCACATTCACACATTCAACGAACATACAGTGCAGGGCGTCACTGTGAAACAGAAGTATACATATACATCAATCAGTGCAGGGCGTCACTAAAAATGAGATAGACAGTGCGGAGCGTCACTGTCAACATACACACAGTGCAGGGCGTTACTAGTCAACACACACACAGTGCGGAGCGTCACTGGTCAACACACACGCAGTGCGGAGCATCACTGTCAACATACATACAGTGCGGAGCGTCACTGTCAACACACACACAGTGCAGAGCGTCACTGGCAACACACACATAGTGCAGAGCGTCACTGTCAACACACACACAGTGCAGAGCGTCTCTGGCAACACACACACAGTGCAGAGCGTCACTGGTAACACATATACAGTGCGGAGCGTCACTGTCAACACATACACAGTGCGGAGCGTCACTGGCAACACACATACAGTGCAGAGCGTCACTGACAACACACACACAGTGCAGAGTGTCACTGGTCAACACACATAGAGTGCAGAGCATCATTGGTAACACATACAGTGCAGAGCGACACTGCAACCTAGTACTGCAACAGTTGTTAAGAGAAAGTAAGTTAAAGGATGAGAATAAAGGTTGAGGAGAATTGTAGAGTGCTGAGAGTCACTCATGCAAATCCATAAGATCGAACTAGGCAGAAACAGACCCTATGGCAAGCAAACACTGGACACAAAACAGCGGAGATAAAAATAATTTATAAGAAAACGAACAAGGTGGAAGAGATAACAGAATGAGGGGGTACAAAGCAAGCTGCCTTCATTGGATTCTTTTATCCAGTGTTAAGCATGTATGAAGACACCTTCTAAAAGAAGGGGGTGAGTGAAATTCAGGATGCTTGCTTGTACAGGATTGTAAGAACAGGTACAAGAAGTAGCCATGCCTTGAGGTGGCATCGTAACACTGTCAGGCCGAGAGTTGGATCGAAATGGGCCATGCAGGTGCGACACCACATGCATATCTTTACTAAAGCGGACCTTTGGCCGGCAAGTGGGCGTTTGGGTGGCAGCTAGGGTGGCGGCGCATAACCGCTGGAGTAAGGGGGTGTATTAGGGTATATGCAGACGCGTGCAGGAACGCCAGGATCCCGCGCATGTGTCAATGTGCATGCACATGCATGCATGCAATTGAAATTCAGTCAACATACATGCAATGCAGTACACAGTGTTGCAATAAGGAGGACAGAGAAGAATGATTGGATGATTGAAGGACCAGATCATGGATGAACACTCCGTCAAAGGGGCGAGTCAAGGATAAGTGCAAAGAGACAGACCTCGCAATAGTACTGACTCTACAGACTGATAGAAACTGCTGAATCGAAGCTGACAAAAGACTCTTCTACTTTTTGCTGAGTTTGATCCTACAAGTAACTTCCTAGGTAAATTCGCTTTTTACTGGTCGGAATTCACTTTTTACACCTCCCAGATACTAAGAGCTACTTAAATTTAAAATCGCTCTCATGGATGGCTTTTATCCGTACCACAGGCACGGGCTATATCTTAATTGAAACTCTGCGCCACAGGCGTGAACAGTGTCTTGAAAGTACTTGAAAGTTCGTGCCGCAGGCGCGGATTAATTCTTGAAAGACAAAGTCGTATAGGTGGATGAACTTGAAGGTTTCTGTTTCAAGCTAGTGGCTTGTAGTGTCAGGGAGGTAACTTTTTGTAGCTGTAGACACTAGTGTATACAGCTGAAGTTTACTGCTTACCAGCAAATTGACCAAAAATGTACTAGGAAGCGTTATCAGTTAAATAATAACTTAAACTTTAGACTGCTATATTTTTTATGTTCAATTTTCTGTGGCATCTGTGCTTCAACAGTGCTTCTTTTTTTTCTATTTTTTTTCTCTAGTTTTTTCTCTTCTTTTTTTTTATGTCGTACCTTTAGGCATGACCGCAATGATGGGAATTTGTGAAGCTTTTGAAGCTTCAATGATTGAAGCTGTAGGAATCTGTACGAATTAAAACCTACATGAAAACACAAGATGAAAACATGACTTTCAGGCCGCGCTGCTGCCACTCCCACTGCTGCTGCCGCTGTTGGTGATGTTTGACTGTTCCTTCCTACTGGATCCCTGATCCCTCTTCACAAACACTTCAATTTCTGTGGGCTCAAACTCTTTTGTGTCCCCAGCCAACACATGCTCCCCGTTTCCCGTTGTGGCCTGGTAGCCGGTCCCGAGTCTGCCCCAGGAAGTCGCCCCTCCATTGGTGCAACAGACAAGGTCTGCACCGCGTGCCCCCCTTCCAAAGACAGGGCCCACCCTACTGCTGTGAATAACGGCGTGGGAACTGTCCTTCACAGGGAAAAGACAAGGCTCGATGCCTCCTTCCGACGCGAGGAGGAACAGTGACGCTGTCTCGTCAGGGACCCACAGATCATCACCCCCCCCCTCCGACGTCCATGGGACCTGTGTGTATCCGCCAAAGATACGCGTCCCACGCTTGACAACAGTCAGTGTGGGCCCTTTCCCATCGGCCCTCACATGGAATGCTTCTCCAGTCATCCCGTCCCTCGTTCCCCTATAAATCAGATCCCACTCACCAGGGTTACCGTACCAGGCGAGCAGCTGACTGGAGTGCTCTCTGTCTGAGAGAATGACAGAGTCTATGAAGCGACTTGGAGGGGGGCGGAGGCCCCATTGACGAAGCTTGTCATTTATCCCTTTTGCCTGCTGTGCAAGGTCTCTCTCCATCTGTGCGAGGCGGGAGTCCTGTCCCATTGCTTCTTCTTCCAGAGCATAGAGAGCTTTCTGGATTCTTTGTAGGTTGTCGAGGAACTTGCACAGCTCCCCCTCTCTTTTCTCACCCATCTTCCCTGTCGCATCGGATGTCCATGCACCCAGTGCGCATGCCACTTTTTTGATGCTCTCGTTCAACTGCTTCGTCTCCTCCCAGGAGACGGGCTTGAAGTTCAGCCAGTCAATCAATTTCACAAACTCCGAGAAGTCATCTCGCAGCTCTCCAGGAAACCTCCACCTCTCCAAAAAGGCTGCGATCTCTTCGACGTGGGTGCTCTCAATCACCTCTGGCCGAAGGAATTTGCCCTCACACCTGTCCACCTCGTCCCTCTTCAGGACAGGCCACTCAACGGAATAGGAAAACATCTTCACCTCCTTCACCGCCTCAATTCTTCCGATGATGCCCACATTCTTTTCGTGACATGCAACGATCTTTGCGAGAGGGTCTGCCATCCTCAGTCGAAGCGAATAGATCCAAGTCAGTAGCGAGAGAGGAAGGAATTGAGGGCACAGGACCGCAGGATCAAAAGATTGCGAGTCCGATCGAATTGGTGGAGCTCTGTACACACGAGACGAACAGTGGGAAAGAGGGCCCAGAGAGCCATGCAGCGAGGAATAAAATGCTGATTAGCCAAATGCTGAAGGAGGGTGATGGTGAGAAGAGGGGGAGGCGGCAATCTCGTCTGATGGAGTCAAAAAAGCTAGAGACGAAATAAGTTCTGCCGTCTCCTGCATGGTCACCATGGCCGTGGCCCCGGCCGTGCCGCGCCGCGTGCACGCGCGCGGCGGCGCGCATTTCGTGCCCCCGCCGGGCGCGCCGCCGCGAATGAAGTTCGAACCGTCTCTATAATCCGTCTCTCTGATATTCTCTGACTCAATATACACAAGATTACACAAGAGTGCAAGAGTCAATATTGCACAAACTTCGAACATGTACGTCCGCTCGAACCTCCTAAGGTCTTCCATACAAGGTTTGCAAGTTGACGAGTTGTTTAGGGTACGTACGTATACTCTTAGAAATCAGCAAGGTGTTTTCACGCTTTTCAGCTGACACTTTTCCTACGGCTGAGTGAGCGCTGTGTGGATTTTCTGAAGTCGTAGAGAAACCAGCTCGGCCGAGTTGGAGCCCATGGAGAAAATTTCTCTTTGCTCTCTCTGAATCTTCTTGGTGAGTCCTGTGAAGGTTCATGATTCGCATTTTCTCCTCGTTCAATATGATCTCTACATATGCTGTCTTTCTTTTCCGTTCGTCTTTTCATTTGCAGAGACAGCAGTTAGATACCCAATCTTTTCTACCCGAGTTTCTTTTTTTCTTGTGCTCGGACTGTTTCCCCCAGCTTGTGCCTGTAAAGGTGCTGTCGCCCAGCCCCTCTTCCTGGTGGCCTTGGTTATTCTCGACCCTTTTTACCTCTTTGTGCCTGCAGCGATAGATTTCACGTGCAGTGCCCTTGAAGACGCAAGGGCAAATGGAAGAACCAGCCCAGGCACAGGGGAGTGATTCCGCTCCCATTTTTCCTCTCCCTCAAGAGAAACTTTTGGGGGAGCACTCAAATGGAAATGATGTCATGGAGGGCTCCGCTTCTTCCCAACAAGTGGTGGGATCCGAGGGCCCCGGCATCCCTCCTACAGGCATCAACGAAGCCCCTCTTGGGGGCCCCGGCATGCCCCCTTCCCACGTGAGAGCAAACCTTGCCCGTGTCCCCTACCAGATAGAAGATCTTGTGGACCCCTTTCCGCTTGGTCCGGTTCCGCCTAAGAAGAAGGAGAAATCGGAAGATGGAACGGTCCCGGTTGGAGGGGAGTCTGGGAAAGGGAAACGGAAGGGGGGGAAGAAAGGGAAGAAGCAGGAGCAGGAAAAGGGGAAGCAGGAGCAGGAAAAGGGGAAGGGGAAGGGGAAGGCCCCCGCGAAGGGAAAGAAAGAAACGAAAAACACAAAACAACAGCAGCAGAAGGAACCGGAGAAGGTCGTGCCGAAAAAACAACGCGACAGAATGGAACTTTTCTGGGGGAGACACCTCCCCCGCATTCACGTACGTGACGAATGGTTTGCCACGGTTACCTTTGCGAAGAGATTTCGGAAGGATCCGAGGTCCTTGTCATCGTTGCTGATCGTCCTTTCGGATGTTGAGAAAACCCTCCGGCCGTGGCAATACAATTTGAGGAGGGAGAACGCTGCGCATTGTCCCGGCCCCCTCGGGCAGGTGCTTCCTCCGATTTACGATCCTGTGGTGTGTGGGGACGATCGGATCAAAGACCTGGGGGGGTATGACTTCCAGTCCGCCGCAGCAGTGTTTGACGGTACGTGGCTGACGGGCAAGCTCCTTGACAGTATGAAGTGGGGCCAGGATCCGTTCTTCATCAGGAGACTAGTCAGTTGCGGTATGAGCCGGGTCCTCGGGATGGCCAGAGGTACGTCAGCGTGTGTGTGTGTGTGTGTGTGTGTGTGTGTGCAGATAGATGCATTGACAAATCGTTGCACAGTTGCAGAAAAGAAGAAAAAGCGAGACAGTGAGAGGTGCGGGAAGGAGAGAGAAAGCTGATGAGAAGAAAGCAATGGCTGCGGGAGGTAGACAGAAGGAGACCGACGACAAAGAAGAAAATTGGAAAGGGGGGTCGACTTGTTGACGGAACACTCTGCCGCTCTTTCAATGACAAGACAGATAGGGAAAGCGAAAGGGAACGAAGGCACATACACACGCGCGCACGCGCGCGCGCGTTCTTTCTGAAAATGTTTGGAGGGGCATTTCTTGTCCTCTGCTCTTTTGATTATTGTGCCTCTTCTGTCGCCACTCTCATTTTGTGCGATTCGGGGATTTCCCCTCTCCTCTCCTCTCCTCTCCTCTCCTCTCCCCTTCTGGTTTCTGCAGCTCTGCTTGCACCTGAGGAGAACTCAGACGAAGATGAAGACATGAACATGGAAGGCGACCCGAAACTTGCCCGCGACCGACTCCGAGACGATGTCGAGCTCCTGTCCAGCCTCCTCCAAGACCTCCAGTTGTGCGAGGCCAGGGAGAATAAGGGGGAAGCGGGTGTGAAGGGGAAGGAAGAGAAGATTGCAAAGGAAGGGGAGGTCCTGGCAGAAGTAGCAGATGTTCTCATGGAAGGAGAGGAGAGGAAGGAGCAACAGGAAGCGAAGGCCCCCCCTTCCGTTTCTGCAACTTCGTGGAAGGAGGTGGAGGACAAGTTCGGCCTGGTCTCTGCCCCCTACCGACCCTCGGCGTCTTCTCAAGAGCTCCTAGACTGTCTGCAGGAAGCGAGGGCTTATCTGGACGAGGAGCGTGTCAACCTATGTTCTGAACTGTTGCAAGAGATCATGAAACAGCCTGCAGAGGAAGACGAAGAGATGATGGACGTGTGGGAAAGAGAGAGAGAGAAAGATCGCAAGAGAATGGACCGGGTCGGTTTGGGTATTTGAGTGAGACCGAAGGAGGTGTTGCTAGCAGAGAATCGAAAGAACCTTCGGTGATTCTAGCTTTTCTTTTCAATTGCGTTGCTTACACGCAGTGCTTGTTTTTCTTTTCTCTTCTTTCGTTCACCGCACTTCCTGCCTGTCCTGTTGTAAGTAACTGTTTCCAGCTTGGCCTCCTTTTGATTGTGAAGTAAGTCACCTGGCTGCTTCCGTATCACTACCGTTGCCATATCCGACACTTTTTTGGAAGCACAACGTTCATCTTTTTTTTTTTTCGCCATGCTTCCATCGGATTTGAGACTTTCTTCCTGGCTGTGTTGCGTGTTGCAGATCTACGCGATCCTCCAACAGATTCTCGACATGGCCGGGACTGGGGGGGGGCGTGGGGGGACGGAGGTGGGGTTCCGTGCCTTTAAGCGTATCTATCTGCTCTTGTGGGATAGAGAGGTGCGCAGGGAGTGGGAGGGGATAGAAGAAAACCCCCTGAGCGTGGGAGAGGCGACCAGGCTGGAGGCCCTCTTGAACGGCGCCATCGAGGAGGAGCTGTCGAAAGTGCCCCCGGAGCTGCCGGCAGGAGCAGCAGAGGCGGGGAGTGAGACAGAGTTTTCAATGGTTGGTTGGTGCCTGCATGTGAGACTGGCTGTTTTGTATCGTCCCTCCTCGATGCGCATAAATCAATGTTTTGTACTTGTCTGCCGATTTTCCTGCGCTTCTTCCCTCTTTGGCTTCGTTTTTAGCTGCAGTGGGAAGAAAGCGCATCGCTTCTTTGCCGCCAGAGCTCATCTTACGCGAAGCTTGCAAGGGAGGGACCGCAATCGATCCTTTAGCCTGAAGGATTCTCTTGTCTTGCCGAGTCCTTATTTTGATATTTGAAAGCTGTCCGACTGGATTTTCGTCAGAGGGAGTCGTTCCAAACGAAAACAGAAGTCGGCTGTCAGTTCTCTGAGGCGGCTTGTCTTGTTCTATTTCCCCCCTTTTTGGAGTGCAAACGTACAGTGGTAACCCTCCTTCTGTTTGTGTTACCATGTTTCTGTCCCTTGCAGGATAGACTGTTTGTAGCCCTCTTTGATCAGAACAGGGACGTTCGGCAAACCGTCAGACTTCTCAATGAGCTCTTCAGAGAAGGCGAGGAGGAGGAAAAAGAGAAGATCGACAGAGCTCTGGAGGTGGTGAGAGACCCCATTGAGTATCTGGTGGAAGTGCTTGAGGAACAGCGGTTGAAGAAGGAAGAGGGGGTACGAGTCGAAAGGGACACAGACAGAGAGGCGACAGGGCAGACGGAGGAAGAAACGCTGCTGCAGAAAAATCCGGTGAGGCAAAGAGACTCCTTGAGAAAAGTGGTGTTTCTTCCATTTCTTTCCTCTTAGTGAAGCAGACACCGATTAGTCTGTCGAGATCGCCAGACCATTCGTTTACCTACAGAGACTGTTCAGAGGCGAAGCGCGTTTCAGTCTTTCATGTGGCTACGCAGTTTCTTCTCTGAAAGGTTGTGCCGTGACTTGGACCTTTTGCTTTTGTGCATCTGTGTCCATGTTGTTTTCATCCATCCAGCGATCCTCTCCCCCATCCCCTCTCTCTCGTCTTTTCTGGTGCTTACTTGCAGGTGCGGGTGCCTGAACAGCACGAGCTCGCTGTGAGCCGATGGGTTCTTCCTCCCGCAGCTGATGTGCGTCGGGGTGACGGCAGCAGAAGTTCTTCTTCGTGTACGGCGTCGGGTCGGGGGACCTTCAGCCAGCGGATCGCTCGTCGTCTTCTGAAGGCTGTCCGTGGACGCCCTTCCTCTGCTTCTGCGTCTGCTTCTGGGCAGTCTCGGCCCAGAGAGCCCCGGCAGGGCCTGGCAGCTGAGGTGGCAGCTGCGGAGGCTCGGGCTGAGCAGGCTGTAGCTGTCGCATCGGATGTTTTGATGGAGGGCAATGGAGGGGCAGGGGGAGAGGGAGACGGAGTGGCTCCTCTCGCACCCGTCGCTGAGGATGCAGAAGCCGCGATTTCCAGTCACGCCGGTGCAGAAGGTGCTGCTGCGGCCGCAGCTGCATCTGGACCGGATGTCCCCATGGGGGGGGATGCCGCCCCCCCCAAGGTCCCAGAGGGGAGCGGCAATTGTGCGGCCCCCGCTGTGCCTCCTCTCAGCAAGATGGGACGGAAGGCGAAGAAGCTGTCTCTTTGTGAGCTCCTCTTCGAACATTTCGGAGATGAGGAAGACAAAGACAAGAAGAGGACTGTGGATTCCAATGAGAAGCTGGGTGTCTCAGGAATGGGAACGGTCGGTGCCTGCACGCATGTGTGTATGGATGGATGCATGTGGTGGGTGTACCTGGTGCGAGGTCGGGTTTCAGTTGATTTGCTGTCCTTCACTGTGGCTGTATGAAGGACGGGTGTGGTCACGGGAACGGATTGATTCCCAACTTTTTCTTACTGCGTTTGGGGTTGTTGCAGCAGAAGCTCCATACGGCATGCATGCAGATCGGCGGCACGAAATGCATTGCAGCAAATGGTCACAACTCTGAGCATAGATGCTTGCGTGAACATGCTGGAAGAGGGGGGGGGGGTGTCTTCAAGGGAAGATAAAAAGAGGGAAACCAGCAAATCTGCTCAAATCCGCGATCTGGTGGCTGTCTGTGTGACTGTGTGTCTCTCTGTTTGTCAAGAAAAGGAGGGAAAGAAACCATATAGTCTGTGTGTGTGTGTGTGTGTGTGTGTGTGTGTCGGTGCATGCATGTGCAGGCTCTGGAGAGGAGACGAACAGAGAAGATGGACTGGCGGAGAATTTTTGGTCACAGAATGCCGGACCCGTTCCTTCCCGGACTCTACTGCGAAGACGAGGGGATGAACGCTGTGGATGTCAGTCGTCTCTCTCTCTCCCCCTCTCTCTCTCTCTCTGTGTGTGTGTGTGTGTGTGTGTGTAGCGTGTGCCGATCACTCAGGTCTGCCTGTAGGCTGTGCATGTCTGTACCTGTCTCTTTCCCTCGAGTCCTGGGGACCTTCAGCGTTTTTCTGTGCTTCTGTTTGTTTGTTGAGTCCCCTTCTCAGCTGAGAAGACGAGGGGATGAACGCTGTGGATGTCAGTCGTCTCTTTCTCTCTCTCTCTCTCTCTCTCTCTCTCTCTGTGTGTGTGTGTGTGTGTGTGTGTGTGTATAGTGTGTGCCGATCACTTAGGTCTGCCTGTAGGCTGTGCATGTCTGTACCTGTCTCTTTCCCTCGAGTCCTGGGGACCTTCAGCGTTTTTCTGTGCTTCTGTTTGTTTGTTGAGTCCCCTTCTCAGCTGAGAAGACGAAGGAAGACACGCTTGCTTGTTGCAAAACTCTTCCTCCTCCTCTTTGTTTGTTTGCCTTCGATCAGTATGTCGCGGCGCGTCTCAACTTTGCTCGCCATGCCAGGGAGTTCCTCCGAGACGGCGACCTGTATGGTAAACGGGGGTCGGAGACAGCGCGGCGCCTTTTGGCCGCAAAGCTCAAAGAGCCGCCTGAGGAGGAGGAGGAGAGTGAGCTGGAGGAGGATGTGAAGGAGCTGGCAGTAGTGGAACCGGAGGGGAGGAGTGGGGGGTGGAGGGTCACTGTAGTGGAGGGGGGGAGACGGGAGTGGGTGCCGGAGGAGGGGATATTGGAAACCGGAAGGCGGGAGTGGCTGGCGGCAGATGTGGAAAAAGAAAAAGAAGAAGAAGAGGAGGAAGAACCGGTGGTTCACAAGAGCAAAAGGGCGAGACGAGGGCCAACGGGAAATGAGAACGATGGGGAGAAAGAACAGGTCCCTCAAGCAAAGGCAAAGGCAAAGGCAAGAGGGCAAAAAGGGGGCAGAAAAGCAGAAGAGGAGGAAGGAGAAGATGACAACACAAAACAGAAAAGAGGGAAGCCGAGGGGAAAAGCGAAAGCGGAGGCAAAGCCGAAGGCAGAGGCGAAAGCAAGGGGAAGACGCCGGAAGAAAGGAGAAGAAGAAGAAGAAGAAGAGGAAGAGAAGGAGGAGCCCCAAATGAGTGAAAGAGAGAAAAAGTGGAGGATGAAGGAGGAAAAGGAAAGAGAGAAAAGGGAAAAAGAGAAACGAGAAGAGGAGGAAATACGAAGACAGGCCCTAAAGGAGGAAGCGATCCGACAGAAGAAAAAGGAATTCAAGGACAGATTTGCGAATTTCAAAAAGGAAAGGAACAAGGAGAGAGACAGAGCTCTTCGTCTTTTGGAGAAAAAACCAAAGCCGCCTGTCTGTTCTCAGTCCGACACTAAGGCAGACTTCCGCTACCGCTCTCTAGCGGCCCCTGAAGGCTCTTCACTCGAAGAAATGCTATATGGCGTCTCCCTCGCAGATCGGGTGTCAACCCAGTTTCCAAAAGGGGATGTTGATGACTTCATGTTGTTGTACCGTGAGAAAGAGAGGCGTCGGAAAGAGAGGCAGAGGATCTTGGCGGAGGAGGCACAGCGAAAGAGAGAAGAGAAGGCAAGAAAAAGGAAGCCTCCGAGAGGTAAGAAAAGAACAAAGCAGCAACAAGTAAAAGAAGAACCCCAGGCAGATGCCCCCCCCCCAATGCCAGAGCCAGACGCCGTGATAGACCCGGTTGAACAGAGAGAGACTGGACCCGATGATGGATCCACGGATCCCCCTTCTCCCCCTTCCCATCCCTGTGTGATCATCGACCCTTTCCGACAGCGGACCTGGTTAGCCGATAGACGAACAGATCTCTTCGCCCCCAAATCCCCCCCCACATCCAACAAAGGTGCATCTGCGTCCGCATCAGGGGCTGCTGCTTCCTCTTCCGCTTCTGCTTCCGCCTCCGCTTCAGCCTCTGCAGGCAGGGGTAAGAAGTCTCGCCCAGGTGCAACAAAGGCCGCCCCCCCTCCTTGCATCCCCAAGATCAAGGCAGAAGAAAAAAGTTCATCTGCAAAGGCAAAAACCTCCGAAGTTGGCATGACCGCCTCGCAACCGGCAGCTTCTGCGGGAGGGGACAAGGTGGGAGAGCGCGCAACGGGGAAGAAGCCAGGGGCCCCGGCGAAAAAGAAAGTGTCCAAAGCCTTTCTGTGCTTTGTGGAGCGCGCACATGCCAAGGCAGAGAAAAGGGCTCGGGAAGCCAGTTCCTCGAATTCGTCACGACCCGCACCGCCAAGGCCAGCACCCGCACCTCCACCTGCAGCGGCGGCTGCAGCGGCAGCAGCACCTCCGCGACGGCCAGCAGCTGCAGCTGCAGCGCCGCCACCGAAACCTGCACCCGCAGCAGCTGCAGCCCCCCTTCCTCCCCAGAACCTAGCGGCAGACTTAGAGAAACAGAAAGAGAGAGAAAGAGAAAGGGAGAGAAGAAGAGACCCCGCGATGTTCCAGCTGCGTCAGATCCGCCTCTTCCAGGACAAGCGGAGAATCAAAGAGGACCAGCCAGAGCGGCAGAACAGAGAAGGGAGGGTGTACATGGGCAATATTCCGATACCTGTCGCTGCGAAGGAGAACGCAGCCACGGCATGTAGTCGGAGGGTGGATGCGGCACAAAGGATTGCAGTCAGTCAGTCAGTCGGTTGGTTGGTTGGTCCCTCGTTCAGCTGGTTGTGCGGTCGGTTGCTTCATTCCTTCCTTCCTTGGTCGTCTGGCTGGATGGTTGGTCTATTGTGCAGTTGCTTGATAGGCTTGTATGAGTATTTGTTTGGGTGGCTAATCATCCTCTGGCCCTCACTGAAGAAGGAAGAGACTGGAAAAAAACAGTTGAGAGGGAAGATTTACAGAAGACCAACAGTGGGAGAAATGGGGTCTGGGACAGCAGAAAAGCTGCTTTTTTTGTCTTGCCCCTCCATGCACACGTCTTTTGAATGGTCACTGAGCAACCTGGCAAGCAAATCCTCTCCAGCGTCAGCATCTCCCAGCCGCTGCCTCCGTCTCTGTCTGGACCCTTTGTGTTGTGTTTTGTTGTCTTTCGCTCTCCTCTCTGCCTCTCCCTCTCTCTCCCTCTGTCTCCCTCTCCTCTCTGCCTCTCCCTCTCTCCCTCTCCCTCTCCCAGCTTGCCATCAGATGCCCTGACGACCCAAACGGGTTCTCTGCCCTGGTTCCTGTGGACTCTGTCGAGGGTCTGTCTGTCTGTCTTGAGGGGGGGCATTACAGCTTGTGTGTCTGTGAATGTGTATTCTTTTTGGTCTGCGTTTGCGTGCACGAGCGTGGGGTCTCTCTCTCTCTCTCTCTCTCTTCCTTGTCCTATCCTGTATTCACATATGCGATCGATGTGTCTTTCCCTGCCCGCACGTCAGTGTCCGTGGAATCGTTCGCGTGCTTGAGTGTGAGAATACGTGTGTGCCTGCGCAACGTCCGTGCATATGCCCTTGTTTTCTTGAATTGTGTTCTCATATGCAGTCCTGGACCCTGATCTGAGAATGACGAAAACTCACGAAGCCATTGCCGACACAGACAGTCAGTTGGGTCCTTCGTTCGTTCAGAGAGTGAATGAGTCTCTTTCTGCGTGGCTGGCTGGCTGGCTGGCTGGCTGGCTGGCTGCTTTTTCTGTATGCATGAGAGAGAGAGAGATTGATGGAGAGCGGAGACGGCCAGTCGAAGCAACAGTGAGACACGGATAGAAAAGGGTGTTCTTCCTTCGGTTGTTATTGTTTGATTCATGTGTGCACACGTGAAGGAATTCTGTGCAGTTGAGAAAATGCGCACGAAAGCTAAAGGATGAAGTGGAGAGAGGTCCCACACTTTGGGTGCATTTCGGAGGAATTTCTCGTCTTTCCTTTTCTTGTGAGTGCAGTGCTCTCGAGGAACCTTCTGGCTTACCTCCCGTCTCTGGAGGACGCCTCCTGCATGGGGGGGTCCTTTGGGATTGCACGTCAGAAGGGCGAGGGGGGTTGGAGACGGTCTGAGTATGCCCGTGCCGAACATAGGCACTTCGAAGCATGCCTCAAAGGAGCGCACCATCCCACGAAGCAGGAAATAACCCGTCTGAATGAGTGGAGGAAAGTGCTGAACACCGTGCCGGAGGAGAAGAGACTGCGGGAGGTGCATCACATCGTCAGTGTGTCACAACAGAGAGCAAAGGCAGGCTACAGAGGGCAACGCATCTTCCCTCCCTCCCAGTCATTTCTCAACTTGAGGGCGCGCCGTGAGTGTAACCGTACCCGATACGAACAGCTCGTGCGTGTGCTGAGGAGCACGAGACTTCGGGAAAAAGTCCAGAGAGAGAGACGGAGGCTGGAGAAGAGGGGGAGAAGGGCAAAGAGAAGGGCAGAGAGGAGGGCTGCTGCCAAAGAAAAAAATGAGGGGGCAGAAGAGGAGGGGAAGATTGCTGAGAAGGCCCCCACAGGCAATGAGACCAAGAAAGGGAAGGGGGGCAAAGCGGGAAGGAAAGGCAAGAAGAGAAAGGCATAAAATAACCACACTTGTTGTCTGCGTAAGGGTGCAAGAGAAGAGACGAGGCGGAAGACCAATATCAAAGAGAGGGAAGGAAACAAGAAGGGAGGGGAAGGGGGGGTGGAAGAACCGTCGAACTTCTTGATCGGCCATCTGTATCTCTTTCTCGTCCCTTCTTGTGCTTCTCTCTGTCTTTCTCTTGTTCCCGGTCTGTTTCCGTCTGCGAATCGCCAGTTGCTTGCCTAGGAAATCGGCAGTGCAGGGAGCCGTCCTTTCTCGAGACAGAACACTTTTGTCCTGTTTTCCTTGCGTCCTCGCGGCCAACCTTCTTCCAAGAAAGCGTCCTTCTGTTGCTCCAATTTTTCTTTTTCTCTCTCCTTTCCGGCTGCCTCCATCTTTCCCTCCGACTCTTCTTTCTCTCTGTCCTTAGAGGGAGGAGATCCTCTTCGGTTCCTCTTCTTCCTTCTTCCTCTATTTATTTGACAGAGAGAAAATGAGTTTTTCTCCGACAGATCTCCGTCTGTGTGATTCATGTGTGCTTCCTGTGATCGGTGCAACCCTTAGTGCATTGCTTTGCTTGGAATGTGTGAATCAATTAGTCACTCTCCGTGTATCCTCTTTGTCTCACGAGAAAAACAAGGTGCATGCAACCCTCTCGTCCGACCGACGTCCCTCTCAATCATCAGCAAAGCCACCGAACCGGATAATGCTGCTAACTGAAGGCTGGCTGCGGAAGCCAGACCTTTCAAGCTTGCATAGTCCAATGGGCTGGTCTATTAATCTCTTCCTTTCCTGCTTCCTTTCGCTGTTTCCCTGTTCCCCTTCTTCCTTTATTCTGTTTTCCTCTGCTTCATTCCCTCCGTATTTTCGACGTTTGTAAGTCTGTCCTCTTTTCCTGTGCGTGTACCAACAGCGAGTAAACTTGTGTATGATGAGTGGCAGAGTGACTCCGCCCCCAAAATGAGAATGGTGCTGCTGCTGTCGTGGTCCCTTCCCCCGCTCTCTTCCTTCTTTCAAGCATGCATGCGTACTGTTCCACTCGGGTGGTTCCTCCGGAATCCTCCGTCCCCATAATTTGCTTCCCGCCCCGTCTTTGGTTGTCTCACGCTCGCGCATCCTTTTGTCCTGTCACAGGACCTCGCACAGTCTTCTGAGTGCACCGATAACTTTACTTGGCTTACCGCAGCACATACAGCCAGGGCGAAGGGAGACACATAGAGTTCATCCTATACGGCATCCCGTCGCAAACTCACCGCTGAAATCAGAGCTAGAGCTGTCAAATGTACATGCTTCAAATAATTAATCGACCAATGCATGAAATGATGAATGTCTTCATCATCGATCATTATCATCATTATAATTCATCTAGGTTTTCATATTGTTAGCCAAATCCTTAGCCAAGTCCGCAGCTAAATCATAAACTTTTAGGGTAAACTTAGTCATCATCATACGCTATCGTCGTCTGCGTAGAGTCGTAGACCAGTGGTTTAACCTTCCAGGCCTAGTTCGAGGCTTCCAACGTTTGGCAAGAAACAAGCTCGGCAGCCTTCTTCCGAAGGAGAAAGCATAGTACGTAAAAACACCGTAACGATAAATGACCCCTAACGGATCAAAAAGGGCTTGTTCCGAACTATGAGAAAATGTTCGCTTTCAAAGCTGGTAAACTTCTAGGTAAACTTAAAAATAGTAGAGTAATAAAAATTTGTTTGTACGGTTTACATGTAGAATTTAGTATAGTATACTTGTAACATCGTAAGCTCCGCATGCATATATTAAAAAATGAAAAAAATAATTGCCTATAAAATCATTTTTACTTCTTTTTTTTTTACGCAGACACTTCAAGGCTAAACGGCCTTTTAAACTAAAGACTCAAAGCCTAGCTCAAAGCCTAGGCTAGAGCTTAGGTACTCAGTAGCTAGCTTAGAGTTGTTAAATGTTATAGACGACAAATATCAGTATCGACATTTAAGCTTGGAATAACACTGAGTGTCAATGACATTTATGTTTTAGTATAGTGTCACACTTATTTTTTTTCATTTGTTACCACCTTATACTTGAACTTTTGAGGCAATTATGAGGGAAAAAGTTTGCTAAGTCAAACCTCGTACCACGTAAACCTTTGTGCTGCCAAAGATGCCCGGCGGCTGCTCTGCACCTCTAACGTCCGTAGGAGAGAAATACGATCATTTCAATACAATCTGGGGATACAGATGACCATCTTTGCTAGAGGGGATCCCAAAGAGATTCAGCGGCTGTGCATATCTGGCCTCTGCCTGTTCTTTTGAGTATTTGTTGCAGTTTGAGTTTTGTGATGTTGAGGTCTTGTTGACAAATAAACAACTCCAAGTCACTATTACTGACGATGTCTGTCTCGATCCCCGTAATTTGAAAACACCGCTCACAGATGGTTTCGGGAACTCGCTCACTCTCAACCACAGGATCTTCACTATCGGGAGGCAATATCAATTAAAGCGGAGGTCTAGTAATAACGAAAAATCAGGTGGTAGCAGACATGGATCCACCTGGCAGTTACACACTTCTCCTTGATATCAGGGTCTGCTTATTTATATCTGGATACATGGCTGTCTGTGTGACCATACTCTAATCGCTGTTGCTCAAACCAGGCGGCTGACTTGAACTTATTTAGCCTTTCAAAAGAAAACATTATAGACTGGACCAGTACCACTTATGTTATCCGTGGGGTTTCAATATAATCTGTATCCTAGTGTTTCTACCTACGGTTACGCAAACGCGGTTAGATCATTGTGAGCGGATGCTTCTCAACTTATTCAGCGACTATAACCTCAAAAGCCTAGTGCAAATTTTTGAGTCCCACCAAGAATGGCTAATTAACGTTTCCCATGCACATGTACTAGCAACATTCCGGTCTTTCCGTAACCAGGTCGTGAAACAGGTCTACCAAATCGACTCATACTTATTATGGTCTGATACACATTTTTTACCCGATTATGACCTTTATATAGAATTGGGAATCCTGGATGAAGAGCACCAAATCCCGAAGAACATTGCCCTGAGTCAGGAAGAATTGAAATTTAACCAGACAGCACGTCAACGGCAAAAAAAACGAGCAGACGAACACATCATGTGAATGAGCGTTCAAGAATTGCGCTAGGCTTCGGGCCTTGATTACAAGGTCCAAGGAAGCTGCGATCTCGATCTGTTTCATCGATACCTCAGAGTCAAAAGCATGCTTCCATCTCAAATCGGGAATACAGGCAAAAGGCCAGACTCAATGACTTCCCAATCTTCTGATGACGCAGAGTGGGAGGTCGAAAAAATTCTTGACTACGACGAGAGGTGCAACTAGTATAAGGTTCAATGGAAAGACTACGCATTAGGCCTAGATAATCCGCAATGGATTCCAGCATCAAACTTCCAAGGCACCGGGGACCGTCTGCTTGTTGAGTACTATCATAAAGTGGTGACGCCTTTCCCTGAATTTCACTTTCCCATACATCTTCTCCAATGTTTATCTTCAACATGGCTTCCGATTGCCCTGACAAGAAAGCGGAGAAACAGGTCGGTCTGTTCTTCAAATACAGCTTCAAAAACGTGAATGCGCACTTCTTTAATGGCTTTCTCGTTTAGCATGGAATTGTAGTCATAATTAATAATGGTAGTCGCATCAATGCTGCTGCCAATTTATGACCATGGAGTGAAGGTTTAGCTAGAAAGGTCATACACACCGTTTTTGAAACAGGCCTTCCCCTGTGGTAAACAAAAATTGAAACTGATGAAACGTTTTATAAATAAAGTTGACTGGCTTTTTATGGGATAAGGACAGCAAAAGGTGCATTCCAGAAAAGGTGCATTCTCAAAAAATGCACCTGATGCACCTGATTTACATCTATGCACCTGGATGCACCCGATAGGTGCATTGTATGGAGCAAAGAAATTGTTTTAACAGTCCAATGTCTATATGATGATTGAGGGTCTTTTCATGCATGCCAATGTCAAGGTGAAGATACAGCAGCTGACGGGGCCAGGGCCCTTTCACTGGCGCAGCGCTGTGCAGCGCCTCTAACGCTGGCCGGGGCGCGTTATCTCTCTCGCATGTGGGCCGTCATGCAGTCTCACGCATGCAAAGATGCATGCATGCGCACATATATTCTCTTTAGTGTCTCTCTGGTCCTTTGTCGGGCCAGTACGCATCCCGGCACCCTGGCGGGCACTTTGTCTACACTTTTTGGTGTATTGAAAAAAAATCCAGATATTTGGTGGGCCCACCCCGGCGTGGCATGCCGGAACCAATAGGTGTTTCTGAGTTCATTTGGACCCAAACTAAGATTCCTTGGTCGCTGGGCCCATACCTTTCATAACCCGGTCGGGCCAAGCCCATAAGGGCCTTTTAGGGGCGTATTGTGCGCCGCCACATACGGTGTTGAGCTATATGTAGGCGGCGGTCCCGCTTAATTATGGTGGATTTGTGCATGAGCGCGTCGCAGTGCGCAGCTCAAGGACCCCGGCAAGTAAGAGTCCCGGGTTCGAGCCCCGGTCCGGTCTTTTTTTATCTTAAATTGCACTTTTCGACTCCAAAAGTGCGAATTTTTGATGCATGCATGAATGTATGTGAGAGTAGCTAAACTTCTGACCATCTGAGAGGTCTTTGGAGGAGTAGTAAAGCATCTGTACGGCTTGTAGGACTAACTTCAACTCTTTGATCTACCCTGCTTGTGCGTTGGCTGGCAGGTGGGCTGTAGACGGGACTTTTGTGCACAGTCGGGACCTTTGTGCACTCTCAGCCTGCATAGGTCTGACCTTTGTAGAATCCCTGCTTACGTTTTTGTCAATCCATTCAGCTTCTCTGTTCTGTCTGTGTTGAGCCAGCACTATTTTCTTTTAGATGAGTAGCTAGCGCTTGTTTGCTGGTTTCTGCTGTGGAGGAGGAAGGACGGCTCACTTAGGCTCCAAGGATGCAGGCGACCTTCCACCTGGGGCGCCCTCGAGGTCGCGCCCTCAAAGGCAAGCGGCAGTGGAGGGAGCTTAGAGAAGGCAGCACCAGGAAGAGCGAGGGAACCTGGAGGCCCTCTTGCTGGTTCAAGAAGATGGAGGAACAGGAGGGCGGGTGAAGGGAACTAAGAATCTGACAGAATCCGCAAAGAGAAGAAGAGAGGAGCAGCCGACGGGGGAAGGAAGGGGCAGCCAAGCAGGGAAGGGGAAGGGGAAGTCAAAGTCTGCAGTCCGGGCGCATTCAGCCCCTGGCCAGATGTCCAATATCAGAATGCTTTTTCTTCGGTTCTGACTCTGAATTATAGTGATGGAGTAGCTTTAGTGCATATGGCTAGGTGACTTGAGCCACTGCAGGCGCCCTACTCCGGTGGAACAAAAATGCATGATGCGGCACCACCTAAGTAGATGTGTATCTGTGTGTTTATCTGCACCTCGCCACACCCTTTGGTTGCTGTTTTATACCGTTTGCTGTGTTTGATCGCTTTTAGAGATCATTGAAGACTTGTTTTGAGTAGAATTCGTATCTCAGCTTTATGTGGCGGCGCACAATTGATGTATACAAAACCATGGCGTGCCGCCACCTGAATAAATGCGTGCTTGTGTGTTTGTATGCTTTTTAGCACACCTTTTAGTCGCAGTTTCATGCCATTTGTTCTGTTTGATCGCTTCTGCAGATCCCACCAGGCTCGTTTGCAATAAAGACACCCCAGACATATGTGGCGGCGCACAATAGGCCTCCGAGCGACCCTTTTAGGCCTGCCCCGACTGGGTCATGAAAGGTATAGGCCCAGCAACCAAGGAATCTTAGTTTGGGTCCAAACGAATTCAGAAACACCCATTGGTTCCGGCATGCCACACCGGGGTGGGCCCACAAAAAATCTGGATTTTTTCTGAAACAGTGGTCCCATACGAAAAAGTGTAGACAAAGTGCCCACCAGGGTGCCAGGATGCGTATGCATCTTGCCTAGGCATAGGTCCTATCTGTCTATTATGGCCAATCTGTTGCAAGCGCAAGCTCCTCGGACTAGACCGCCACGCCTAGCTTATACTACTTCACGGTGAATAAAAATTAATATCTTTCATTCTCCGTATGTTTGCGTGGTCAACTCTGCCTATCTATGGATGAGCGTTGTGGTCTTCCTTTTCCTTCCCCTAACTTCTTCTTCAATAGGTTCCTCAGCCAGTTAATATATACATGCAGATCCATATCATCTGACAAAAACCATACAGCTTTTACAGTCGACCAGTAATATGACTGTTCCTCTTTCTTTCTCTGCTGAGTCAACAGCTTGACTACACCTCTTTCATTCTCTGCTCAGACAGCAAAATGACCGCATCTCTTTCATTCTCTGCTCATGAGCAGCCTGACTGCGTGACACGGTCCCTCTCTCTCTGTATGTCTCACTCTCTGCCCAGGAGCGGTACCTCTACTTTTCTTTCACTCTCTGCCGAGGCAGCAGCGTGACTGCCCCTCTTTCATGCTTTGCTCAGGCAACAGCATGACTTCATCGCTCTCACTCTCTGCTCAGTCAGTAATATGACAGTCACTGCACCTCTTCCATTCTTTGCTGAAGCAACAGTATGAGTGCACCTCTTTCATTCTCCGCTCAGACAGCAGCATGACCGCATCTCTTTCATTCTCTGCTCATAAGCAGCTGGACTGCGTCCCTCTCACTCCGTTTCACTCTCTACCCAGAAGCGGCACGTCTGCATTTCTTTCAGTCTCTGCTGAGGCAGCAGCATTACCGTACCTCTTTCATTCTTTGCATAGTCAGCTGCATGATTTCATCGCTCTCACTCTCTGGCAGTGCTCAGTCAGTATCAGGACTACACCTCTTTCACTCTCTGCCCAGGCAGCAGCATGACTGGCAGTACACCTCTCTCATTCTTGGCTCAAGCCGCAGCGTGGCTCGTTCTATATTATTCTCTGCTCTATCAGCAACATGACCGCACCTCTTTCATTCTTTGTTCAAGGAGCAGCATGTCAGTATTTCTTTCGCTCTCTGCTCAGTCAGCGGCATTCTTTTCTCAGTCAATAGCACGACTGCACCTCTTTCATTCTTTACTGAGACAGCAGCACGACTACACCTCTTTTATTCTGATTTCAGACAGCAGCATGACTGCACCTCTCTCATTCTCTGCACAAGGAGCAGCCTGGCTCCATCTATCTCACTCTCTGCTCTGTCATCAACATGACTGCATCTCTTTCATCCTCTGGTACTCAGTCATGCAGCAACATGTCTCCGTCTCTTCCACTCTCTACTTAGTCAGCAATATGACTGTACCTCTTTCATTCTTTGCTTAGGCAGCGGCATGTCTTTCATGCTTCGGACAGCACCTTTTAGCCCGTTTCTCCACAAAATTGAGAAGATTCCCCATTGTTGGAATGCTTTTGCTATTTTTCAATTTGTTGATGAATGACTACACTGAAACTATAGTGTGACACAATTCAAATTGTGACACAATACCCTATACACCAGTACCAGTGACACAAATAATTGGGTCACAATAGGTGTGATGAAATAGTTAGAGTAACTTAGGTGTGATGAAATTGTCAGACAAAAATTGAAGTGATCCTAGACTTTCAAAGTTAATTAAAGTTTTCAGAGTCGTTGAACTTCGAGCATATTCAGACTGTTGTTCACCATTCACTTAGTCACTCATTCACTCATCTCACTCATTTACTCGCTCATCTCATTTACTAGCTCACTCGTAGCAGATGGGAAGCAACAAGGCTAGAAAGAACTAAGACAGTAAGAAAAAACAAAGCAAAATGAACGGCCGCCCATACTAGCGCCCCTAGTAGTGCTCATATTGGGGACGAGGCTCCGAAGAGCAAGGAAAGGGCACACAGTAGTTCAGGTACAAACTGCTGCTCAGAAGTGTTACAATCCCAAGGAAGATGCCAGGGGAGATGCTAAGAGACATGCTAGTAGTGTATATGTGTAATGAAGCAGGACATGGCTTAACAGTTTCGGTTTGACTAAGGTTGCGCTATATAGTTTTGCACGAGTTTGCGTGTAGCTGTTCGTTATACAAGATTTGTTCTTGGCATTTCATACATATATAGCACTGTATATGCGGAGTCCGCAGCGGCTATAACGCTGCCCTCCAACGTATGTCAAGTCGCACAAAACACCGTAAATATGCGATCTACGACTCTTTTTTTCATATATATAAGTGTAATTTAATTAAATCAGTCAAAAGTTCTTAAAATCACAATTATTGTGTCACAAATCATTGTGACACAAAAGGTTTTACACATTCTTATTGTGACATACTATAGTTCCAGTATATGAATAACATGAGAATGTATTTGCAAGAAGTGAAGTGCTGCAGTATAGTTGTCATATTAGTTAAATCCAGTTCAAAAGATCGTTTTTATAATTCAAAAACGAGACTTGCTATCGGCTTTTATCAACTTTTTATGTGTTTTTCAATCAAATTCTTATAGTAAAAGATTGTGCAGCAATACTATATGAGAAAGAGCATTTAGGTATTGAATTAAGCGCTTTTTAATGGCTAGAAACCCTAGGAGATGGCTCTTTAATTTATGTTTTTATAGTAACTTGAAAAACAATGCACCTGATGAATGCACCTGAAATGCACCTAAATTCAGGTGCATTCGTCCAAAACATCTTGCACCTTACACCTATGCATCTTTTTTTGTCCTTATTACCGGATTTTAATATTACCTGATTTTAAGGAGCCGCCTAGGGAGCCGCATACACGGTTAGGGACGGTCGGTATGGGAAAACGTATTACATACTAGCAAAAATGCCCTGGCAAAAATGTCGTCTTTACTTAAAAGTGTCGCTATAAGTATCAGTGTTGACACTTTAGTAATTGAAAGTGTTAACACATGATACTAATGATATTTAATAACTCTACCAAGCTAGCTCAGTAGTAGCTGATGCCTAAACTATAGAACAAATACTAGAACAAATTAGTACGTATACATAAACAAAACAGCTTAATGCTGAGCCCAAGTAAAAGCCTAAAACAGTTCACATACTAGAAGTTCACGTAGTGTTTAGGCATGATCTGTATATATATATATATATATATATATATATATATACTTGATCATGCATTCATGCATGATTAGATTTGAATTATGTTCCTTACACAGTACAGTTAGGAGTTACTACCAGCCCCTTTTAGCCAGTAGCGAGTTACCGTCAGTTTGGTAATCATCACATGGTAACAACCTCCCTGAATCTAAGTGCCACTTGAAAAAATATAATCAAGGCGATCTCTATTTGCGGCATCGTTTTTTAAGAGACCGTCTACGCTTGCGGCGTACACGGTCAAGACACCATCCAGATATGCGGTTTTGGTTTTCAAGACACCGTAAATGATCCACGCCTGCGGCACGGACTTTCAAGCTTATCCAAAAATGTGGCTTGAACTTTCAAGTGGTAGTTAGGTTCAGGAAGGTCATGGTAACCAGCGGACTTGAAGGTGTGTACCACTACCATGGTAGTTCAAGGAAAAACTCTGGTAAAAATAGTTGCTAGACCTATCTGGACTCAAGCCCTCAAAGCAGCAGCAGAAGAAAAAAAGAGGAAACATGGGCAGGCAAGCGTGGACAGAAGGTGCGACTTCACTCTTCTCATGAGTGCGGTCGACGGGACGATGGAGGGGGAGGCAAAGATGTTCTTGAAAAGGGTGGCAGAGCGATTGAGTAAGAAATGGGGGCAACATGTGAGCACGACATGTAGCCAAATCCGAGCCCGACTACAGATTGCCCACCTGAAAGCGGCAAGCGCGTGCATTCGGGGGACCAGAGGAGTACAAGGGGAGGGCTGGGAGGAAGGAGGAGTAGGCAGTGCACTGGTTATGACTGAGGGGTAGGAAGTACTTAGTAAATGCCAAAGAAGGCATTCAGATGGAGGAGCGTCAAGTATGAGGTCGCATGAGAGAGAGAGCTAGTAGCGAGAGCAGTAACCGGGACAGAAGGAAGAGATAAAAGACGTATAGGCCAGACGCTAGGAACAAACTTTAAGTCAATGCCCCCCCACTTAACTTATTAGCAGTTTAAAGCCATAAAATGATTATACTCCAATAGTAGACTCTAAGTAATATAGGCTATATACAATGATATAGTAGTTATACTTCAATCATAAAATGATGAACACTAGGCTCTGCACTCCATAAAGAATAAAAAAAAGAAAAAAAAGAAAGTTTCCAATCTTTTATTTTTTTTTTTATTTATTAACTGAAAAGTATATAGTTTTGAATGCAACACCCCGTGTAACACTCTTGTAACAAGCAGAAAGAGCTAGCGCTCTAGACATGATCGACATGAAGATCTACTTCTTACGCGAAACCCCTGGCAGTTGCCCAGAGTAGTCTTTGTCTGCTTTTGTGTCTTGCATTGACTACGAATGCATGAACATCAATTTGAATTGCCTCAAACATGCTTTTGCATGCATGTATTTTATTTCTGCACGTTTACAAATATTCGCGCGCGCATTGCGCCGTTCTGATTCACCCCCCGAACAGGTGAGCAAGTGAATCTTTTGATAGATCACAGGCTTGATCGATACTGCATGAATCGAGCGAAACTGTGAGTTGTTTCATTTGTAGATTGATTCCGTGAACCAGATGGGTTTGCACAGACAATTTGCTGGCTGTGCACGTCTTGTGATCCATTGCATACGCACCCCCCACTTCTGGATCTGCTGAAGGACATAATCGAACATCCCCTGATACTCGGTGTCTGTGTCCAAAATCCCTGATCTGACCCAATCATGTAGTGCCCCGTTGTCGACAAAGATCGAAATGATCGGATCTCTCCCCCACAACTTTCGAATGAATCGTGCACACCTTGGAATGCGTTTGATCAGACGACAGACGGCAATCAACTCACCAATTGATGACGAGCTATGCTTGCTTTTGTCCTCAGAGAGGTCCCATGAGATAACATTCTTGGGCCCATCTCGTTCTAGATCCCACGACTCATCATTGAGCATCATCATGTCCCCTTGCCTGCCTTCGTACTTCGGGCGGTTCCACATGGCATCGGAACAGCCGGCGAGATGGAGTTCTCTTCCCTTCAAGCCATGAAGGACAAGGGGCTCTCTGTGGGTTTTCAACCCGTGTATGGCTGTCTTAACTGCTGAGAGATGGCGGGCGGTGGGTTTGGTGGTTGCTTTGCTGAGGAGGGAAAACCAGAGTGCTCTCTTCCAGTTGAGACGAACAGCCCACCCCAACACACCATTTGCCTCCTGATAGACCCCCTGTAGGGACATGTCCACATCTTGCTCCTCGGCTGGAGCGACGTCTTTTTCGGACAGGGATTTCTTCAGTTTCCCCGGGATTGCATCGACGTCAATGCCTTCGAGGTAACTCTCGGACGTGAGTTCGAAGGTGTGTGCATCGGGACGGTACAT
>JAHBMJ010001433.1:3658-16158 GCA_018398765.1 Chromera velia
CCCCCCCCTAATACATAAAGCGGTATCGGCGCGGTGGCCGGGATCAGCCCGGATACCAGTCGTGTTTCCGGGTGTGTAATAAAAAGTCCAACCACCATATTAATGCCTCTTAACGGTGGAACACTGGGAACTTTGGTCCTGTCTAGTAGAGTAAAGCTAGAAGATCGAGCTATCGCGATATGAAGACATCTATGCGACACGAACACAGATCTCTTGAGAGTCCTTCTCTACACGTAGTCACTCACTCCCTACGAAGTCAGAAACATCATGGACCTACCACACAGTATCTAGATAGTACTGTTCGGCCCTTTCCATCTGCCTGTCTGTCTCTCTCCAACCAGATTTGATCAGCGATACATACAAAGCAATTTAATCCCAATGCATGTATTGCGTGCTGCGCGTGTCAGCTTGTGTACGCCTCAATCTGTGTCTGATACAAGGCTGCGCAATTGCGTGAGGCGGCAGGACACTGAGATATCGGACCTATCAGGACCGAACTTCTCACACACCCCCTGTCCCGACGATTCATCACTGACCTCCCTCTCTTCTTGTGTTTTTATCCTCCTTCTAGGGTGTACCTTGCAACTTCGTCCTCATCCCCTCACTCATGAACTCCTCAATCACTCTACCCTGCCAGAACTATCTTCTTCTTCTCCTCTACTTTTTTTCTTATTTTCTTTTTCTTCCCTACATTTGTCTCTCTTGTCTCTCTGTTTGATTTTGCCGTCTCAAGTCAGTATCAGTGTGTGTAAGAGCAGAGCCCGTTTCTTTCTGGACACCCCCTTTCCCAGCCGACAGTCACTGCAATGGAGACTATAAGCCTCACCCCTTGTTTCTTCAGTCTTCAAACATTCGCTCTGACATCTGGCGAGCGCCAGTAATCTGGAGATCCATTGTGTCATGCCTTCCTGCCTTTCGTTCACTTCTGTCGGCAGTGGCAAGACCTGTTCCCCTTTCGTTCACTTCCGTCGGTGGCTACAGGCGACTAGCTGTGTTCACTCCTCTCCAGCCATACTGAATCTGCCCATCTCACCCCGTCTCAACCAGGCTGCCTCACAAACATCTGTCTTCTCTTACTGCTCGTCTTGCTCAGACTGTGGCTGCTTCTTCTAGGTGGGCTCTGACTGTGCAGGCTGTCTTCTGCTGCTCCTCTGCTGTTGACTTCACCGCTTCTTCCGTCTCTGCCTTCATCTGCATGCATGTGGATCTTCTCACACGACTGCCTGTCTCATCTTTCTTTTCTTTCGTTTTCTTTCTCTTACTCTCTTTCTTCTTCTACTTCTTCTTCCTTCTTTCCTTCTTTTTCTTTCCTCTCATTAGATTCTGTGATGGTGACAGTCGTAGGGGTCGTTGAAGATCTCCGTCATGTGCTTCTTCCGGTGCGTGAAGTCTCTCTCTCCTTCTCTCATGCACACATCTTGCCAGACTTGCTCTTTTCTCTCCCTGCTCAGCTGGCTCGAGCAATCAGTCTAACAACTGAAGGCAAACGGTCCAAACCTGACGTAGCAAGCACCACTGGGAACTTTGGTCCTGTCTAGTAGAGTGAAGCTAGAAGATCGAGCTACCACGATATAAAGACATCTACGCAACACGAACACAGATCTCTCGAAAGTCCTTCTCTACATGTAGTCACTCACTCCCTACGAAGTCAGAAACATCATGGACCTACCACATAGTATCTAGATAGTACTTTTCGGCCCTTTCCACCTGCCTGTCTGTCTCTAGCGTCCCCTCTCACCCGAAGATCGAAGTTTGAGTCCCGTCCAGTCTAGTTTAGTCTACTGGCTCCCTTCCATCCCGTACAGTCTAATACAATATATTACTGCTAGGTGAGACAATAAGTTCAGTCAGTCAGTATATCAGTCCGGTACCTACAGGAAGGTAAATCTGACAGTCCATCATTCCCACTCCTGGTACTTCTGAATGTTTCTTTCCGACCCAAGTCTTTTTTATTTATTTTTCTGTATACATGTGAAGAATTACTTTTTGAGCTCAATAATATTATTGCACGTTTTGCATTTTGCTCTCAGTCGCTCGCATTCGTGCACGGTCACGCACTTCCTGACTGGGTCTGACTTTACTGCACACGGCGGCGGGATATTTCAAGATCGGCGCCGCAAGGGCCGAACTTCGGACATTCCCCCTATCCCATCGACTCGCGTTAAATTTCTTTTTTTTCTTCCAGACTGTCTCTCAATCGATCGATCAGGATTTTACTTCTATCAGTCAGTGGTTCGGTCGGTTAGTCAGTCAGTCGGTTATTCCACTTGCTTACTTACCGGTCAGTCAATCCTTCAGTTAGTCAATTCTTTAGTCAGTCAATCAGTCAGTCAGTCAGTCAGTCAGTCAGTCAGTCAGTCCTTCAATCCTTCACTCTGTCAGTCGTTTTTGGTCCTGCACTCACTTCATTCCTTCACTCTGTCAGTCCTTCAATTAGTTTTCTTCCTTCTATTCTTTCCTTCATATGGTCAGTCAGTTAGTCGTTCAGTCAGTTGATCCTCCTTTTTTCTTTTTTATCTCTTCAAGCTTCCTTTCAAGACTTCCACTTTCCGAATGGGCCCCCTCTTCCAGTTTCGTTCTATCCATTTGCCTGATTTTCTCTTGGCATATATTTCGTTCTCTTCTCTTTTTCTATTTCTCTCTCTCTCTCTCTCTCTCTCTCTCTCTCTCTCTCTCTCCCTTTCCTTCTTTTTTTCTTTCTGTCTGTCTTTCTTTCTTTTTGTCTTTCTTTCTTTCTTTCTTTCTTTCTTTCTTTCTTTCTTTTTTCCTTTCTTTCTTTCTTTTCTCACTTCTGTCTCTCTGTCGCCTGCGAGAGCACCGAGTAGCTGCCAGCGTTCTCGTTCCCCCTTGCTCAAGTAGGTAACTTCCACACCTTCGTTTTTCTCTTTTTTTTCTTCTTCCAGCTCTGTTTTCTTTCTTTTTTCTTTTTCAGTCTCTTTTGACTTCTTTTTTTTTTTGTTTGTTCAGAGATTCAGTTCTCCCCATCGTTTCCCATGTCCGTGATTCAGAACTCATCGGGTTACGGAGCTTGACTGTGGCTTTGCAGTGACTGTTCAACCTGCCCCTGTCAGGTTGGCGTTGCCATCACTCCCCCTCCGGGTCCTGCTCACATTCACTTCTTCTCGGGGTTGCTGTCTCTCCATGTCAACTTTGTGTGCAAGATTGCCTACCTGTGTGCATCTGGTTGTGCTTGTTTTTCCTTTTTATCTCTTTCCCCTCTTTCATTCTTTTTGCATTTGCTTTCTGGCTCTTTTCTTTCCCCGTGTGATTGCCTTGCTTATCCTGTCTATGAGTGTGTATTTTCGCCTTCGGATTTCGCTCTTTCCTTTTTTTTTTCTTCCATTTCTTCCTTTTTGCTCATTTGTGTCTTCTTTTCATTTTTTTTGTTGTTTTCTTCCTTCATCTTTTTCTTTTCATCCCTCTTCTTGTTCTATTATTTTTTTTTTCTTTTTTTCTCTTCGTTTTCTCTTCCGCCTCTTGCTTTTTTTTTTTTATTTTACATCTGCAGATGTTCGAGGCACTTCCTCTTATTGATTGACTAATCTGACTTTCCTTCTTTCGTTGCCTTATCCCTTCCTTCCCTTGTCTTTCGGAGCTGCCTGTCGCTCTTCTCAAATTCATTCCCTATCCTGTTTCCCTTGTCTCTCGCTTCCCTATCTCCCGATCCCCCAGTTTGTAGAGCAGAAACATTTATTCAGGCGTGTCGTTCAGCAACAAACAAGAAGGGGATCAAGTAACTTCCATTTGACTCTGAGCATGGATACCATTTGATTTATCAATCTTTTCCATTCATGCGCAGACTGAGATGGGATAGAGATTGAGAGAGATAAGAAAATGGACGAAAAAAGGGTTCAGAGGAAGAAGAGAGATGGATTTTGAGTGAGACGCAGTTGCACGTTCAGGTGGAGTCGAGATGCACGCCATTACTTCCGTGCATGTTGGAGGAGAGAGGTACAGAGGAGAGTTAGGGCAGTGATCCAGTGTTCAGCAGGAGCTGCATGTTGCCTCCATTTGTTCAGATTCCTTTCTCAATGCGCAGTATCCCTCATTCCCATTCTTTTCTCCCTTCTTTCCCATTCCCCCTCCTTACCACCAAATCGGTTTGGTCAGCCAGTCGGCTCGGTTCAACTCACGAGGTATCCACATGACATCCCTCAGCATATCCACCCCCATCCTTCTCATCCCCTGGATCATATAGTCGAGCTCTTTCTGCAGCTCTGGCTTGGCTGTGCACTTACCGGACCGCAGGCTGTTATAGATACCT
This sequence comes from Chromera velia, assembly GCA_018398765.1. Taxonomy (NCBI): domain Eukaryota; family Chromeraceae; genus Chromera; species Chromera velia. Next base: position 7,923 of record JAHBMJ010001433.1, read on the forward strand.
TTCGAGTCCAGATAGAAACGGACCCTTAGGAATTTGCCCGTCAATTCGTCTATGAAGTAGCATGGTCGCCACGCTTCCCTCACTGTCTGTTTGAGAGCTTCCATCTCTGCTGAGTACGGGTGGTCATGGAGTTTTGTTGACCTTGTTGTCTTGAACAGCACTGGGTTCCATTCGTCCCCCTTCTCATGGCTCCACGTTTTGTCCCCCCAAAACCTTACAGTCCCCTTCCTGACCTCTTTCATCTTCGGCTTCCTAGAGGCATCCGAATAGAAATGGACTGCTCTGCCTTCTGGGAGGAGAGGGCGGATTTCGATTCTCTCCTTCTCCTGCTGCATTCTAAAGATGATGAGGCCTACGTTTCGCAGGTGTCTGCGTGTGGGGTTGCGGGTGAATTGCTGCAATTCATCATAGAAAACTCTGCGCTTCCAAAAGAACGATGCAGCTCACCCTAGAATTCCATATGCTGCCCCATACTCTTCCCTCAGGCTGGTGTCTACTTCTCCCTCTTTCAGCGGTTCCATCATTGTTTCGTCCACAGTCATCCTTCTCCCCCCTGCTCTCTGCAGGATCTTCTCTGCTTCTATGTCTTTTAGATATCTCTTCTTGGAGAGATACAGCTTTCCCCCTTCCCTCTCTATGTTGATGCCTGCGAATCGGTCGCTTCCTCCTTCCCCCAACTCTCCTATGGGGCCCAGCTTTATGTTTTTCCCCAGTTGGGTGAGGGTGGTCAGCATCTTCACCCCTGCTCTCTAAATGTCGTCCACGTAATGCACCAGGACTTCTGACGCTGCCCCCTTCTTGCATGGAACTCCATTTTTTATTCTGTCACGACCAGCCTCCTCTCTCCTTACTAGTACTGCCTCCTCCACCAATGTGTACTCATCGTCTTTTTGCAGCTCGAACTGCAGAGAGAACACAAACAGATTTCCTGCATGCCTCCCTCCATAGTACGCCTTCTCTAAGCGGTGGATTGCCCCTGAAATGAGCATAGCCGCTTTTTTTCTGAGCCCCAACCACTGGTCGTTGTCATACTTCTTGGGAAACGGATTCTCTACGGGAAGTTCAGGGAGGCCGGCAGGGATTCGGACACCCAAGACCCCGAGACTGTGTTTGTGTCTGTCTTCGATCTGCTGGAATGCTTTGACAACATCGACGGAGTAGATCACTTTCCCTCTTATGATCATGTAGGGGAGACAAGTCAGGAGAGACTGCTGAGCAAGAACCCCCGCATATGTGTCGTACACCCATGGGTCTGCCCCTCCTTTGATCACCATTCTGTCTTTCTCTTTTTCTTCACCCCCCGGTTTCTTTTTCACTCCTGTATACTCCCCCATGTTGGTAACAGCCACCACTTTCTGCCTCGTCACTCTCTCACCAAACACCCCGTTCTCCAACAGTCCACAGAATTTATCCAACCTTGACTTCTCAAACCTGCCTGACTCGATCTCCCCCCGGGTGGCAGGTCTGAGAGATACACCACTTCTGAACATAATGGCATTGTTCTGTAGGGCTCTTCCTGTTTGCTCTCTCTCCTTCTCTTTCTCCTTTTTCCCCGCCATGCCCCTTATCGTCACCCCTTATGCAATAGAGGGCGCTCTTTTCCCCCCTAACTGCTGCTGTCTGCCCATTACCTGGGGTGTCTCTCCTCTCTCCCGTTTCTCTCTCTCCCCCGTGTCTGATGCACTCGCACCCCCCGAGGGGCGTCTGCCTGTTTTGTCAGTTTGGAGGGCTCCTGCCCCATCGCTCTCGACTCTTCCTTCCACTCGACTCACTCCGGAGGGACTTGGGGCTGAAGCTTTTGCCTGCACATATCCTGTGGATTTTGCCGCTTGCGCAGGCCGTGTGCCTAATGCCTGGCTGGATGTAGACGCACCTGTCTGGCCTCTCTCCTGGTTGCTTCCGTTTCCTCCTCTGTCTCTTTCCTCTCCTCCACGCTCATCATTCTTTCCCATTGCCTTATGAGACTCTTCTTCATTTGATTTGTCGGCCTCTCTCTCTTTTCTTGATCCTGTTGCTAGGTCTTGCTGATTGGTAAGAGGCACAGAGAGTCGCAGCACAAGAGAAGAAATCGCTTGTTTCGAGAGACTGATAGACTCTTCATTTCTTCCTGAGGACATAGCATTTTCTCCTTTTCATTCTCCGCCTGTTGCCTGCTTTGCCTCCTTTTCCTTCTCTTGTTTATGACTCACTGACTCACTTCGTTCACGGGGAGGTGACAACATCTGTCTTTGCAGACTGACCGATTCAGAGCTTCTTTCTACTCTAACACTTTCTGACCGGCTGATGATCGGATCGCTACAGCAGCCCTCTGCTGAGGAAGTGGACTCGGTGGTGGTGTGGGTCCTTGCGCCTGCCCGCCTTGTGCTGCTGCTGCCATTTGCGGCTGCACCCCTGGTGTTGCCATGGCCGCAGGTGGCTGTTGCATACACGTACTCCCCCTCTTCGCATTTGCTGCCTGTAACAGGAGCAGAAAGTCGTCATCGCTCAAGTTACTGGAGTCTTCGTCTTCCCCCTTCTCCATTCCTCTCTTCTCTTCTTTCAACTGCTCAGCATTCTCTTCTCCCTCTCTTTCTTGTGCTTCTGGGCTCACCCACACTCCTTCTTCTGCCTATGGCTCAAGGCCTGTGTCTGTGACTCCTGCGAGCAGAAGTTGGGTGGCTTCATCTACCCCCTCATAGCCCCACGTGGCTAGAGTGCCCTTGCGAGACTGATAGACGTCTACAGGGTGGACTGTCTGGACTGTGAAGTCATTCGGACCTTCACCCCAGATCTCCAACACTCTCACTGCATGCGGAGAAGGTCGAGAGATGTACCACCCCCTTTTACCTGGCAGCTCTTCTGTTTTCTTGGCTGTTTTTACTCTGTGAGGAGTGAAAATCACCTTGTCCCCACACATGAATTTAAGGGGCGGGTGCTGACTATTCTTCTTGTAGTACGGGGAGGTGCCAAGCTCGTTCATGTGTAGAGCTATATAGGTCTCGGCCAGTCCTTCCCACAAGTGAGAAAACACAGCAAGGGGCCACCTTTTCTCTTTCATCATGGTTCTGGCCAGTCGTTTGATCATCTTTACTGCTGCTTCTGCGGGTCCTTGAGATGGGGAATGATACTTCGCACTCTCGTCGAAGTGGGTGTAGGGCATGGTCGCCTTCATCTTTGCCAACCTGAGGACATTTTCATTGTCAGACCTCATTATGACGATCTGTCTGTGGGGTTTGGAGAGCAGGATTCTGTTCTGTACGTTGAAACGGACACAGTGATCTGTCATATCACTCTTTGCATTGAGCCCCATCACATCAATCTCCCTGCTGTGCATTTGGACAATCACTAAGAATGGGTACCCAACGAGCTGCCCAATGTCACAATAGGCCAGCTGCCCATACTCTTTCGCTTCCTTCTCTCTTCTCCCAAGCACTGCATGCGGTGTTCTGTTGACTGCATTTCTGTCCTCACACAGCTCACACTCCCTCCACACCTTCTTCCTCACCTCCTCCTTCACGCCTACCTGCCTTTCTCTGAGGGTAGCAACCAGTCGAGAGAGATCACAGTGTCCAAACCGTGCATGCCACGCCTTCAGCTCGATAGGATCGGTGAGTAGACGGTAGTTGGTATTTGCACCTGCCTGCTTCTGCTTCCTTCGGGTGAGGACCTTCTTGACGAAGGCATGTGCTTCTACTGTGGGTGTGGGTGCTGCAAGCAGAAGAGGAGACAACAGCGGACATATGACAAAAAAAGGGAAGTTCGATCTTCCATCACCAAACAGCTGAGTGATCCTCAGTCTTCTCCTCTCTCCATCTGCATCTGTCTACTGAGAGGGCCTGGGAGGCCATCATCAAGGACCAGGCCTTTTCCGCGAAGTAGATGTTTCATTCTCTCCCCGGGCTTGGTGAGATAGCAGATCATATCAACCTCACCCAACGCCCCCGTGATTTCGTCCACACCCCCAATTCACACCACTCTATAAGACCTGATTTGAATCCCTTCTGCTCTCTCATCACTCACCCCCATGGTGAGCTCGATTGGTTTTTCCCACACAATCCTCCTCGGCTCGATCCTGTCCCTGCACAGAATCGTGTCGCTAGCACAGAAGTCTGTGTATATGCGGTCATCATACTGGGACTGGTTCTTCTGTGTCTTCATCTGGTTTGGTTGGATCACAGTGGGGTGGCTGTGGAATGTCATTTTCGCCTCCGGAGAGTCAAACTGCTACTGTTAAAGGGGCCCAGGTGTGGTCTTCTCCAGGTGCTACTGTTAAAGGGGCCCAGATGTGATTTTCTCCTTGTCTCCTGTGTCTTCGTCTTCGGCAGTGAGTCTTAGTTACTACTGTGAGTGAGAGAGAATCGGAGAGAGGAGCTGTATGAACCAGGCCTCTAAGAACGGATCTGACTTCGCGTTTGCATCATCATCAGACTCTTCGAACAATGAAGACAATCCACCATGCGCCTTTCCTCCCGATCTCCCACTGATTCCAAAAGGCAGGACGGGCTTCAACACCATGTTGGCTTGAGGCTGGGGTTGATTCTGGAGGAGGCTCTCTGGCTGCTGTGCAGACGGTTGGTCATTCGGGGCACAAGAGAGGCGTGGAGGCAGTTGCCTCTCATTCCTGCAGTAGCGGGCGTAGTGCCCTCTCATTCCGCACTTAGGGCACGTGTTGTCTGCTGCCCAACACTCGTGTGGTGGGTGCGATCGATAATACCCGCAGTCTTGGCACCCACCGAACGCAGGCGGAGCATTCCTGGGTCTCAGATGTTGCTGCGGTGGCTGTTGAGGGTGTTGCTGCTGTTACATCCACTGCTGTTGTTAGTTGAATTGTTGTTGCGGTTCCTGCCTCTGACAGGGCCAGGGTTGTTGTCTCATGGCAGCATTGGAGCCTCCATACCCTCCTCTTTGTCTCTGGGGAAGCCTAGGAGGCACACCCGCTTGCCCTGTGTAGAGGGCTTGCATTTGATTCTGCATTTCGTCCCTCAGCGCCTGTTGCCAAATGAGGAGACCCGGAGGGCTTTGCTGCTGCTGCTGTGTGGTCGTTATGAGGTTTGCCTTCAACTGTTCTGATCTCTCTCTCTGCTCTCTCTCGGCCTCTGACTCCCAACTCAGAAAACACTCCTCGCCGTGCTTATCGATCTCATTGCGGATGGTCTTGATTAGGGGCTGGAACTTATTATAATCCGCCTTGAGTCCAGTCCTGAGTGAGGAGGCCAGCTTCTGGGGAAGTCCGTCCTGTGTGAAACATGCCACATCCTCATCTGCTACTGTGAGGCCGCACATATCCGCCAGATCTAGAAGGTTCTCTATGGCAGTAATTAATTTCTTAGGCTTCGCAATGAAGAGAGCCTTACCAGGGTATTGGCCGACTGCCTGGAGGGCTCTGGTCACCTTTTTCTTCTACATCTGAATGGGTACGCTCCGGTTGGACCTCACCGCTTCCCATACCTGCTTCAAGTATTCTTTGGAATCGTTCTGGCTGTTGGCATCTTGAATCCCCCCCGCATACCACTTATTCACCACTCTACCTACTGCCTGTTTTTCATCTGGGGCAGACTTCAACATACTCAAGATCTGGTCGATTTCCCAGAGTCTTTTGCTGTTATCATCTGCTATGGCTTGGTAGGCTGCCAAACCATCCCACTTGACAAAGCATCTCCTCTGGTAGCGCTCGAACATCCACTCATCCATGAGGGGAGGGAATAGAGACTTCTTCTCTTCTCCACCCGTCTCTCTGTCATCCATCTTGAATCTGCAGGAATAGTCTTATGAGGGGAAAAAAATTCAGTGCATGCAACGGCCAACCAGTGTCTGTCAGTCTGAGCAGGCCTTTCTGTTGAGTGAATGCGTCTTTCTGGGGGCTAAGCAATGAAGGATGCAAGCAAAAAATGCAGAAGAGAAGCAGTTTCAAAGAGTGTTAGTATCGGTCGATTGACTTACTGATACCAGAGTCTGTCTTGATCTCCTCCTATATGGATGGAGTATCGTCTCGTCTCCACAATACCAGCGTCCCCTCTGATCCTTTCTTCCCCTTCTCCTTCTCCCCCCTTGAGTTCCCTGCCGCCAGTCTGTCCGATCTCCTCCCCTGGAGCAACAACAGCCTGCAAGCTCGACGGTTCATGCCCGCCGTCTAAGCACCAGCTCAAAGTTTGAGTCCCGTCCAGTCTAGTTTAGTCTACTGGCTCCCTTCCGTCCCGTATGGTCTAATGCAATATATTACTGCTAGGTGAGACAATAAGTTCAGTCAGTCAGTACATTAGTCCGGTACCTACAGGAAGGTAAGTCTGACAGTCCACCATTCCCACTCCTGGTACTTCTGAATGTTTCTTTCCGATCCAAGTCTCTTTCATTTATTTTTCTGTATACATGTGAAGAATTACTTTTTGAGCTCAATAATATTATTGCACGTTTTGCATTTTGCTCTCAGTCGCTCGCATTCGCGCACGGTCACACACTTCCTGACCGGGTCTGATTTTACTGCGTGCGGCGGCGGGATATTCCAAGATCGGCGCTGCAAGGGCCGAACTTCGGACAGGAACTCCCCCCCCCCCCNCCCCCCCCTTATCGGGCACCACCCGATACCAGAATTTTATTATGCCCCCTTGACACGCGCTGTCTATTGCAACCTCACAAACTTTTGGTATGTATACTTGAGCTTAGGGAACCTTAATAGGGGTACTTAGGCGTATTACGATACTACCATCAGTTTTAATATACCGTTGGCCGGGGGCCACGGCCATGGGGAGTCATTGGGGATAAAGTTCAACTTCATTGCATGACCGGCTCTAATCGCTGGCTCCTACCGGCTCCTAGGCTCTGGCCGCTGGTGGCCACGGTATCTGTAGGGTATCTATACAGCTGGCTTCGCCAATGCTCATACTAGGTATTAGACAAAAGGCTTACTAGACAAAGACCAGTATACATGTTAAAATTTGTTTCAGAAAAAAAACAACATACAAGTATCCAAAACTTTAAAACCTCCTTGAACCTAAGTTCATCTAAATACCGAATCTTACAGTATATAATACTATATTATTATATTTGGTTGTACGTTGACTCACAATTATATTAGTCTGTATATAATAGTCAACTATAGTCCGGTTTTTCCTGAGACCACTTTTATATCATGCTTTTATTTTCACTTGTGACAGTCTTCTGTTGAATTCTATTGAATTGCGTAAAGTAAGACTAGCACGATGATGGTACTAGCACTATACTAGCACTGCAACAAAAAATAAAGTTTGTGTTACAAATTGTGTATTTCTACTACAGTACTACTACTCCATCATATTCCATAATACATTCCGTTTGACACCGTTTGTACAGAGTAATGAACACGAATTCAATATACGTTGTTACTTTTCTATACAATGAAAATAATCCGTATCTGGAACACCGTTTTTCAATAAGTATAAACCATCTGCACCCACTATATGATCAATCGCATGATCCACGCATGTGACATTGATAGTCAATACACCTAAACATACTTAAACATACCGTCTACAACTGTTTGAATGTGCAGACTTGGTTTTTCAAAACCCTCTTAATACTCCAGTCTGTCTTGAAATAAATTTTTCAATGCTGGCCGCGCCTGCGGCACAGTTACTTCAAGTAGCTTCAAGACTATCTGCGCCTTTGCCACAAAATTTCAAATATAGTTTAACTTAGCCGCGCATTTGGCACCGTACCTTTAAGTTAAGCCGCGCCTGGCAGCCGCCTGCGGTCTAGGCCTGCGGAAGGCGTTTCAAGTCTCGCCATACCAATGGTGTAGCGTGACAAGTTTACAGTTTATTGGAGTATCAAAGTTTTTTTTTAAAGAGACTGCAAACGATCCGTACCTGTGGCAAGGGCTTTCAAGCTGAATTATCCTCAAGTATCATCAAGTGCAGCTTCAACTTTGATGTAGTACTTTAACTGTACTTATAAGTACTTAGATTTAGTCACAGTCGGCTTCAAAACTTAAGAGATCTAGTCAGAGATTCCAGAAGAGATTAATTTGAAAGAGCTGATTCATAACTCAATAGAGACTCATTCATAAATATTAATTTGATGCTGATATTATTACTTTGTTTTATAATCATCTTAAAATCTTATAGGATTGTAGTTTAATTAGGTTTTAAATTAATTCACTTCTGAATCATTTGGTTGCTTCATCTTTTTATGCAAGACCCACAGGCAAGATATCAAAAATTCTTATTCCTCATGATTTCCTCATAATTCAAGCTCCTAAAGAACTGGTAAAGGGTTGTACCAG
>JAHBMJ010001433.1:21158-31173 GCA_018398765.1 Chromera velia
GACTGTTGTTTGTATATATAAAACTGAACCAACTTTCGTTAGCAGCTTCGCCAAAGTCCAAAGATGCTTTTGACAAACGGAGTTACTGGGTCAGTGAAGAACAATTAAGCAGACACGCGGTGTATTTGCTTCATGCATCTCCTTCTTGGCTAGCTGAATGCTTAATTCGTCTATATATCGATATATATATAAATCATGCATGCATCATCCAATTCTAATTCATGCATTGGATCGCACTTATCCGATTAATCGGCTGGTCGAGGTTATGGGCGGGACGTACGTCGACTTTACAGTTCAATTGTGTCAGGCAGACTGCATGAGGAATACGCGGGCTCGCGCGCTTAGTATTAAACGATTCGGTCCATGAACAACACACACGGCCGGGGATGTGGACGGATCGATACATCACTCGTCCTCCGATCACTCAGACCTTTCCTCCATAGCTGGATCGCGAGAATCTAAAGAGGCAGCCATAAACGAAGGTTGAGACTGGAGCAGTACAGAGGGCTTGGAAATTTCGAATTTCATCGTGACATCCGTATCCAACAACAGACTGAATTTGAACGTATAGATCTGTGCAGCTTCTGCTTCCTGTCTGAAATGAAGCTGGCGTCAGTTGGTGCAGCGATATCTCTTTGCTGCCTCCCTGCCTGTGTTTCCTCCCTTGGGTGTACAGGAGGAGCTGGGTGTGTGGAATCTCATGGGCTTCTGTTGGATGTTTTCCCTCAAGCATTGAAGGAAAATGACTGCGGTCACTTGATCTTCGATGTCTTTTCTCTCGGGAGTTCCGATAAGCAGGCCGTGTTTTCTGAACTTTGCGAATACAGAGGGACCTCAGAGAGTGGTGACTCTGAGGTAGAGTCGATTCTCTGCCCGTTCACTGTAGACGGAAAAGAAGGAACGGTGACAGTCAGAACGGAGTCACTGAAGTCCGACCGTCTGCTTTCAGATACGCTCTTTGGAGAGAGCGCAACGCTTCCGAAAGGGGGCGTCAAATTCTCATACGACGTTGAGTGGCCCTATCCTGAAGAGGGCAAACAGATGCAACTTCAGTTGAGATCCAGACTGAAAGCCGAGAGACCTGCTGGTATGGACACCGTCGACTGGTTACAACAAGAGTGTCACCTCGGCAGCGCAGCAGCCAAGAGCCTCGTTACAAACCCCGAGAAGGTAGCAAAGGCAGAATACTTCTCCATCAGAAGAGAAGCTGCCAAGGGCTTGCCCTCAAAAGCAGCAGCAGCAGAGTATTCCCAAAGCACGACGGGCAAACTACGGAAATTCACCTCCGCCCTCGCATCCCGTACCGAAATCCTTTTCCCAAAAGCTTTCGAAGCCGGTGAGGGCGTCAATCAGGAATTCAAATCCGTAACAGTCGCACCTGGCAACTGTGCTGAAGCACAGGAAGCCGAAGCGAGCGAAGCAGATACTGTACCGACTTCTTTCTGCTTCACTTTCACAATGCCGGACTCGTGGCGTCAGTTTACGATCGATCCTCCTGTCTACAGCCGCCTGGAGGGGGTTGCAGGGGGTTTGACTCCCTTGGGTTTCATCATTGTAATGTCATTCGTTGCTGCATTTGTTCTTTTCATGATCTTCTGGGTGATTTGCATTTGTCCCTTTTTCAAGTGGTGCCCCTGTTACGGGTGCTGCGGAAAACCGTGTGAAAAGAGAGGGGCCGCAGCCGTTTAAATGGAGATAAAGGGCGAAAGATGGGGTGAGGCAGGAGACGTCGAGACCTGCATACAGGGTGGAGTAAGTGACCGCACACCTGCACGTGCAACACAGAACGTGTCGGTGTTTTGTATAGATAAAAGACAAAAAGTATGAAGAGCAAACAACGAAGGCGCACGCATGCAGACCGGACCTGCTTCACTCCCTTTTTGTTTTTCTCTTTCAACTCCTTCTTCTTCACGTCGCATCCCAACGATGTGAAGGAAAGTGTAACCCCGTACGTGGTCCTTCTCTCCTCTCCCCGGCAGGATTTGAAAAAGGGCGGGAAGGAGAATAGTAGGATGGATAGGTGCCGAGGGGACCGAGGAGGGTGGGGTACAGTAACGGGGCGAAAAATGGAGGAATATCTGTCCGGGTGTAGGACATGCAGAAAGTTGATTGAACTCAACTTTTCGACCGAGGTCCGGCCAGACTCAGTAAAGAGACAGGAAGGAGGGACTCTGAGGGATCGACGGACTTCTTGGGAGTCTGTATGATGTCCAACGTACATATCGATATGCATGAAAGGAAGAGTCAGCGTCTGGACCAATGTTTTGTGGCGCGTGTTCAGACAGCTTTCTCCTCACTTCTCTAATTCAACGTTTGTTCGCCCTTTTCCGCTGCGGAAACTTTCTTCAAGCAAGTTACTTTTTGTGCAGAGGCGTGCGTTCTTTGATGCCTCGTTCTGACAGCTTGGTAATAATGCTGTTTTACCCATACTTTGCATGAATTTGCACGTATCAAATCTAAGCATTACCTACCTTGTTACGTACTAGGTTACGTACTATTACGTACATATAAATTCACGTAGAAAATATACATTCATTCATACTAGAAATTCGAAACCAAATAAATTAATAAAAAAAATTTAGTTTGCTTATATCACTAGCTTCAACTCTAATAATTATAATTCAACTCAAATATGTTTATTGCTAGGCTAGTCACCAGGTTGATCATGATCGTAGTTGATCGATTGGACTTGACCTAGCTTATGAGACTTGAGAAAAAACGTTAAAATTAGTTAAAATGTTTTATAACAATGCAACTTACTATAACTTACGATAATTAACTCTTCCTCTAGCTTTTCTTTCAAGTTTAAAAATTAATATCAGGTACATTGTTTAATAAACAACTTGTATGGTTCTACTTAGTTCAATACAGTTTTCAAATGAACTTGTCTTTGTAGATATTTATGACACTTCTAATTTTTAAAATTTTTGACTTACTGTACTATACCTTAGAGAACCGAGTAAAAAAAAGTTTAGAACTAAGTCAAGTTCCTGGTGCTTCACCGAGTACTATGCATGAAATCATGTATCTGACACTCAAACTGTAGTGAAATGTAGTTGAATGTTTAAATACGAGCACGGCCTACAAATGATGATTAAAGGTTTTGTTATTCAAACCTCCCTGAACCTAAGTACCACCAGCTTAAAAAAATATTATCAAGATGATCTTTGATGATCTCTATCTAGTATCTACGACCTCATTTTTTAAGAAACCATCCGCGCTTACGGCGTCGACGGTCAACACACCATCCAGATATGCGGCTTTGGTTTTCAAGAAACGCTAAAAGATCTGCGCCTGCGGTATGGACTTTCAAGTTTATCCAAAAATGTGGTTTGAACTTTCAAGTAGTAGTTAGGTTCAGGGAGGTGGTTATGCATGCTACGTCCTACCGCGTCCCCATTAATACCCATATATTAGCTGCGGATCTAGCCTAGTTTAATTGTCCGAAGGTTCCGCCTTTTTCTGCCTCCAAATGCATTGCTCGAAGTTTTGCCCCGAACGCCACTTTCGTGGTTGATTAACTTTACTGACTAAACTATTAGAGTGCATGAACTTTACTGACAGTCACAGACAGTGCGCTGCATGATCTTTCGGTCCCCGCGGGCCCGCGCCCGCAAGCAGTAGAGCTTGCATGCGCGCGACGTCCGCGGCCGGGATGAAACGCGAAAGCTGGCTTTCGGGGCCGCGCAAAGAACGTTTCGTCTCTCTTCGATCACGCTGTAAATTGTCTCGTTCAGCAGGGGTGCTCCAGCAATTTCAGACGAATGGAACTGAAGGGTCTACTTCGCATTGTCGCTTGTTGAAAGTGCAGACGAGGACCTTAGCCATTGATCGTTGTGCTTGGCATGACTTCGCCTCTGATGCTGGATCACACATTCTGACTTTGGCCGTCTCTCTTTTTCTACGCGGTCGAGAGGTCATTTGAGTTCTTCGCGACAGTCTTCCTTTGTCAATTGCGCTCGTTTGTGCACGGGGTGTAATTGAGCCAAGACTTAAGCCTGTTCTACTGTAGTCCGGGTCTTTGCAGTAGCGATTAAGGAATATCTGAAGGGGTACGTTGTGTTCTGACAAAACGCATTTTTCTGTCGTCTCCTTCTGCTTTTCTTGATTTGTAGAGTGAAAATCTGGTTAGAATGTCAACAGCAGAGAGCGCACCGAGGCCAGAGGGCCCCCCGAGCCAGGATGTGTTGGAAGCGCTCCAACGGGCCGAGAGGGAGAACCTGGAGCTGAAAGCGCAGCTGGAGAGGTTGAAGGAGAAAGAAAGGAAGAGGGCGGAAGAGAAAGAGAAAAAGGAGTCTCGTTCTCCTTCTCCACGAAAAGTTCAGTCTCCAACTTTGATCTCAGCTGAGCCCTCTAGTAGAGAAGAGGCGGAGGCGGGGAGTGGAGGGGGGGATGCGAATGGTCCTTCCCCAGCTTCAAATGCTGCCCCTGCCGTCAAAGACTCTCCAGAAGCAGGCCTACATCATGCACAGCAGAGCAGTGCAGCGGAGACGGTCGACACAGTGGCAAGTGCAATGGCCACTCCGCAACCTTCTGAGGCAGCTGTGTGCACTGCATCCATTCCCAGAGGCGTCTCGGAGGACACCCGTATGCCTCTGATGGAGAAGGAGAAGGAGGAGTGCAGTGGGGGGGAAAGGGAGGGAGAGACGGAGACGGGAGGTCCTACTAGTGGAGATCCCTCCAACGGGGGGGAGCAAATGATTGTGACTAGTGACGATAATGAAATAACGATGGAAAAGGGAGAATCGAAGATGAGGGTAATGATTGAGAGACGAGACGAGAAAGACAAGACTGCGAAAGAGTTGGTTCAGGAGGTGGGCACTGAAGAACTAACTCAGTTGTTTAATCTTCTTCAGAATTCCGAAGAGTTGAGTTTTGGTTTGACAGCCATGATTCATCGTCAATCTGAGGATGGAAAAACATCCTCTGAGAAATTGACTCTATCTTCAGACACAAAAGAGGGACGAAGTTCCGCCGGTTCGTTAAGCAAGCTTTTTGAACAATTCAGTGACCAGATGCAGAGTAAAGACCGAATAGAATTTCCGTTTCCGTTGGAAGTTCTCAGCAGCAAGGACAAGGGCAGGGGCAGGGAAGGGAAGTCCTCAGACACGGAAGGAAAAGAAAGCGTGCCGCCGGTCTCTGTCTCCATAAGGTTTCTGGACGATGACCCTAAAGAAAAAGACGAGGAAAAGAAAAGTGTCTCATCAGAAAAGGAGAAGGAGAAAGAAGGAGAAGGACAGAGGAAGACAGTGGCTGCCTCCTCTTCCTCATCGTCTGAGAAGGACAAAGGACAGAAAGTGTCAACGTCCGGTCTCGAAGGACTGTTGAAGAAAGGGTTTTTGAATAACAGGACGAAGACGGAGAAGGAAGACAAGGAGGCAGGGTCTTCATCATCATCTTCCAGCCCCGTGCCCCCCCTGGTCCGTGTCTCCCTTCCCACAGCGACAGAGATGGACTCTCTTCATGCTGCGATGTCAATTCTGCACTGGGACCCCAAAGAGAACCGACCTGACTGGATCTCTCTTGCTGACAAGCCACAGTTGTACTGTCCTCCGAACACTCTCAATTTGTGGAAGGGTACTAAGTGGCCGGTCAGTGTGTGCGTCTTTTTTTGTTGAAGTGTCTCTCTCTTTGGGTCTATAGGGTGGGGGAAGGTGTGTCCGTGGTTCGTTCATTATGATTTTGGCCTTCTTGTTTCTCTCTTCTTCTGTCTATGTTTTGTTGGTGCTGGCGGATGGAAATACGGGGCCGACAAGCGGCGTCGTTTTGTCTGGTTCTTCGTTTTTTTGCTTGCCGTACAAATCCGATACTCCAGCAGAGTCGGCCAGATAAAGGAGTGTCGCTGCGTTGACATATGCCAAGAGAGGTATCTGTATGGCAGGTATATTTCCTGTTCATACCTGACTGTGTTTTCCCCCTTTCTGCCCGACTGTGCTTGTAGGTCCGATGTGCATGCTTCAGAGCTGGGTTCTCGTACCGAAATCACGTGGGGGAGCAAGGCGACTGGCTGGGCGAGCTGCAGAGGGTCCTCGACGAGGGGCACGACATCAACGAGATTGATGAAGTGAGTGAGTACGTGAGTGAGTTTGGTTGTTTTGGGGTGGTCCTATATTGCCAATGCTCTCTTCTGTCTGTCTTCCGTTTATCCCGCTTTCTCTCTTATCGCGACTCTTTGTCTGATTTGGTTTCGTTTCTTTCTTGATCATATTTCGTTCTCTGAGTGACGTGATATGCGAACCGATGCTTGCATTGTTTGGGAATGAAGGCAAAGCGTGGTGTTGGTGTAGTATACATCCACATCGACAGACGGACAGAAAGACAGAGAGACAGTCAGGCAGGGGGAGGGAGCCAAACACATAAGACGCACAGGCAGACACGCAAACTTATCTACGGAACAACAGCAGCATGGGACTAGGTGCACTCCCTCTCACACACACAGAGACACATAAGGAGAGAGAGAAAGGAAGTCGAGACATGCACGTAACCGAACTGAACGGATGACTACAAACACGAGCACACACTAGTCAGGCACGCAGGGTGGAGGCATGATTTGAATGAGGCTCGAGTCTCGTCTTTCTCTTTTTTCTCTCATTCCCTTCCCTGCCCTTCTCTTCTTTGTGCGTGCAGAACGGAAGGTCGTCTCTCCACTTCGCTGCTCAGATCTGTCTTGAGGACGCAGCAGCCATGCTGATCATGTTCGGGGCCAATTGTGAACTCCAAGATAATGTGCGTGCGTCAGTCCTTTTCGTTGTCTCTCTGTGTCTGCTTGTCCGTTTCTTTCTACCTCTCTCTACTCTGTGTGCGGGTGTGAGGGTGCGTCTTTTTGTCCGATAATCTGCGTTTCTCCGTCTGCCTTCTCGTACTTCGTTTTCTTTCCCTGCTCGCCCCACCTCTCTAGCTAACTGTGTGTGTGACAGAGACGGGTGGGTGGGGGGAGAGGGGAACGGATATGGGGGCGCTCGTGCGCGCGATGCATGTATTCGGTTTGCCTTTCCATAAAACAACCAACCAACCATGATCTCTCTCGTTTGTACCGTTCCGATGCCCCTGGCTGCACGCTTCTTCCCTTCCGTCCCCTGACTGCAGACCGGGTGGACCCCTTTACACCAGTCGTGTATGTCTGGGAGCTACGGGATCACGCACAACCTCCTCACGAGGGGGGGGGCAGATCCGCGGGCGAATGACATGGTGAGTGCAGTGAGTGCAGGCAGCAAAGGGGAGTTGGAAAGGGAGGGTCGTCAATCGCTTGATGAAAGAAAGAAAGAAAGAAAGAAAGACAGCCGGAAGGAAAGGCGAGGAAAGGAAATGGGTTGAGTGCAGTCATTCTATCTCGTCCTTCAGCATGTCTCCTTCCATTCCCTAACGAGGATTTATCTGTGCAAACTCACTCGTGAATGGCTAGACAGACCTTCTCCCTAAAGGGTCACATTCCTTCCTCCCGTCTGTCGTTCTCCCTGCCTGCCCCCTCCTTCCTTCTGGCTCGTTCCCTCTGTTTCAGGGATCCTTGGCGTTTTGGATTTTGACTCCATCTGTTTGCATATGAGGAGAGATTATTCAGACATCTATCTAATTGTATATCCATCTCACTTGAGTGTTTTTGCCTGCCTGCCTGCCTGCCTGCCTGCCTGCCTGCCTGCCTGCCTTGGTGTGCACGCACTGAACGCAGTACGGGATCACCCCTCTCCACAAAGCGGCCGGCAGGCACATCGTGGAGCTGTTGCTCGGCAAGTGTGGGTATACAGTGCTGCAAGCCACAGACGCGGTAGGTAATCTCTCTCTCTCTCTCTCTCTCTCTCTCTCTCTCTTTCTTTCTTTCTTTCTTTCTTTCTTCCTTTCTTTTCTTTCTTTCTTTCTTTCTTTTCTTTCTTTCTTTCTTTCTTTCTTTTCTTTCTTTCTTTCTTTCTTTCTTTTCTTTCTTTCTTTTCTTTCTTTCTTTCTTTCTTTCTTTCCTTTCTTTCTTTTCTTTCTTTCTTTTCTTCCTTCCTTCCTTCCTTCCTTCCTTTCTTTCTTTCATTCTTTCTTTCTTTCTTTCTTTCTTTCTTTCCTTCTCTCTTTCTTTCTTTCTTTCTTTCTTTCTTTCGTTCGTTCGTTCGTTCGTTCTTTCCTTCCTTCCTCCCTTCCTTTCTTTCTTTCTTTCTTTCTTTCTTTCGTCCCTTTCTTTCTTTCTTTCTTTCTTTCTTTCTTTTTTCTTTCTTTCTTTCTTTCTCCCTTTCGTTTTCCTCTTCCTTCTTGAGTGTTCAAAGGAGAAAAAGAGCGAGGGGGTGACTGGTGGATAGAGAGGACCCAGAGTGAGGCTGGATTGGAGGAGGATTCGTTCTGCGTATTTCCGCTTTTGTTCTCTTGCTTTCTTTCAAAGAGGAAAAAGAGAAAGACGCTTCATACAGTCTCTCTGTGACTTGCTCCGACCGATGTTTGTGGTCTATTCCAGTTCCTGCTTGTGCGTCCTTTCGTTTGGTCTTATTTGATCGCTCTTCTCTGCGTTGCCTCTTTCCGCGTTTTCTGCTGTCAGATGGGTCGGACGCCTCTTCACACAACGGCTGCTCGAGGCAAATTGGGATCGGTGCAGGCGCTATTTGACTATGGGGCGGACCTCTTTGCTGTCGATTTTGTCAGTCAGCCATTCAGCCCTCATTTCTGCCAGGGACTAAGTCCCTCAGCTCCTCTTTTGCTTCCTTGAACGTTGTTTCTCTGGTTTCTCTCTGTGCTCTCCCTCCCACACTTTCTGTCTGTCCAGGAGACGCACTCTGCTTTGATACTGCTTACATGTTCTCCTGTTCCATCTCCATCCTTGAGGGACTGACTTTCCTGGCATCTCTTAGCGTCTCATGCATTCGTTTTTTGACTGCATGCTTGTTTGAATCGAAGTAACTGATTGCGTTCGTGAATGAATGGATGACTGCCTGCAGAGAGGCAAGACCGCAGTCGACTATGCGAGGTGGTACCGGGAGGATGTGGTGGCCGATGAGTTGGAGAAAATGATGGCAGAAGACAGAGAGTATAGACTGAGGGAGAAGAAGAGGAGGGAGCCGAAGAAATTGCCTGAGTGGTAGGGTAGACAGGGAAAAAAGAGGAAAGAGGGGGGAAGGGCCAGTGCGACTATCAGGAAAAAGGTGTATAGTCTCCTAGAAATGAGGGGGAAAGAGGAACAGAGACGGCCAGACAAAGAAAAAGACTCCATGGAGGAGGAGATGACTTTTGGGTCACTACCCCCACTCCTTCCCTTTTTCCTTCCTTCTCTCCTTCCCCACACTTCTTCCTCTCCTTCTGCACCACATAGTTCCCCTGCTTGCTTCGATCTGATCCTTCTGTTGGAAGAGGGAGATGATTTGGATCTTTTTTCTTTTTGTTTTTCTACGTTGAGTGGAGTGCCTGCCTCTCTTGGGGAGATGAAGAAAGAAAAAGGAAACAAGAAAAGGGAAGAATTGAATTCCTTTTTTGGGCAAGGAAGGGGGAAGACAAGCGAACAGGGGCCGTGCTTCTTTGTCTCGGTTGCTTGCCAGAGATCTGACTGACGCACGCTCCTTTCCTCCCAAGCTCATTGACAGAGAGATGAAGATAGGGTCACGGCAGAGACCTGAAGCAAAGGACGGACTGGGTGTATGTCTCGTTGCATTGTCGCCGTTTCGACCTTTCTCATCTTCAGGTCCTTCTCTTTTCCTTCCGGTCTCATTTGTTGTGGATCCATCTACCGTTCTGTATCGACCCCCATCCCTCTTTGTGAAGGCTTTCCGCTTTGGGCCCTGGATGACTTAAGGAGAGAAAGGATCAAAGTTTCTGGAAGTCTCCCAAGGAAGTCTCAAAGAAACAATCAGAAAAGGAAAAGAGAGAGCTGGGTGATGAAGCGGATCCACTGAGGGGCAGGCAGGTTGGGTGGGGGGATGGGAGATACTTTTTGTGTGATTGGCTTGGGGACAGGATCTCTCTGTCTTGTCTTGATTGCCTTCAGTTGATTCCCTTGCGAGTGCGCTCATAGACTTCACGAACTCAGACTGGGAGAGGGGGGGGGGGGGGGGGG
>JAHBMJ010001434.1:2500-19130 GCA_018398765.1 Chromera velia
AAGAGAGAGAGAGAAAGAGAGAGAGAGAAAGAGAGAGAGAGAGAGAGAGAGAGAGAGAGAGAGTCTCAAAGAGAGAGAGAGAGAGAAAGAGAGAGAGAGAGAGAGAAAGAAAGAGAAAGAGAAACTTTTAAGAGAAAGAGAGAGAGAGAAAGATGAGAGAGAGAAAGACGAGAGAGAGAAAGAGAGAGAGAGAGAGAGAGAGAGAGAGCGCAAAAAGAAAGAGAGAGAGAGAGAGAGAGAGAGAGAGAGCACAAAGAGAGAGAATGTACAAAGAGAGAGAGAGAGAGAGAGAGGCAGAGAGAGAGAGAGAGAGAGAGAGAGAGAAAGAGAGAGGGCGAAGAGAAAGAGTGTGTGTGTGTGTGTGAGAGAGAGAGAGAGAGAGAGAGCAAGAATGAGGGGGGGAGAGAACGGGGGAGAGAGAGACCTCTTCTCTCTCTCATAGCTTCCATCCCAGTGACACGTCTAATGGATCTTTGTCTGCGAAATTAAAAGCAATCAGATGATGGTCGTTGATCTTCAAATGGATGAACTCAATGTAGTGAACGTACTTTGAAGATTGAGGCATAATAAATAAAACTATAGTAAATGTTAAGGAGTCATTAGGAGTCATTTGTTGATTGAGTCTTAAAAGTTTGCATTGAGGTTTTTTCAATGATAACAAGTTATAAAATTTGTTGATAAATTTGTTTATAGATTAGTCTAGGCCGACTTGTAAATTTCAGATCCATTATAAACTTTTTTTCGGCTTTTCATATAAAAAATATAAAAGACAGTTAAAAACATATATAGAAATTAATTAACTATGTTATGGATTTAAACTTTCTTAAATTTAATTTTCATTTTACAGTATTTTTTAGAAAACATATTAAATCTTACATACGTCCGGGTTATCTAGGAACTTATTCCTCCCCTTACTGTATGTGAGTGCACTTTTCTGCGTGGCTTTAATCCACTTCAAGCAGCCATATGACATTTATCAACCAGTTGCAATTTTTTTTTGCTTTCCGGGGCCGTTTGCAAGCTTACTTACGTCAGATGCATGCAACTCTTCTCGCGCGCGTAATGCGCGCGTGCGAAAAGGGTTTCCCTTCATGTATTTATGGATCCAGCAATACCGTGCCAAAATACGGGATTTTATCACTCATGAGTGAAAATGGTTATAAAAAATGCATAAAGATATATAAAAAAAGAAAAAATGTGAAAGAAATCTTTTAAAGATGTTGATTTAACTAATTCAGAAGGCAAAAAAGATTGCCCACCTGAAAGCGGCAAGCGCGTGCATTCGGGGGACCAGAGGAGTGCAAGGGGAGGGCTGGGAGGAAGGAGGAGTAGGCAGTGCACTGGTTATGACTGAGGGGTAGGAAGTACTTAGCAAATGCCGAAGAAGGCATTCAGATGGAGGAGCGTCAAGTATGAGGTCGCATGAGAGAGAGAGCTAGTAGCAAGAGCAGTAACTAGGACAGAAGGAAGAGATGAAAGACGTATAGGCCAGACGCTAGGAACAAACTTTAAGTCAATGCCCCCCCAGAAGGCAAAAGAGTTAAAAAATATAGTTAATTTTTTTATTACAATATATGTTTAAGGAAACATAATATTATAGACGATAAAATGCATAACTGGTTCATGCGCCGCCGTGGCTTAATCGCCCCCCCCGTAAACAAAAAATGAAATAAAAATTGTTGCATATATATAGGAAGTTTTAAAAAATGAAGTACCTGGTGAAGTATAAAATAGATATTTTATCTAGTGTTTACTAAGATTTTTTTAAAGCAACAAATTGTCGACTACGTATTATTGTAAGCGCTATGGTACAAAAACACAACAAGAACTGCATCTGAATGGCCTTGAATCGATATGATTGAGACATTTCTTCTCATGATCATCACTGATTTGTTTTCAATTCATATGAGGCACAGAGGGGCCAAAAAAGCCGAAATTGGAAAGGCAATTGGGCAGGCAGGAAGGCCGAAATGGGGAAGACAATCGGGCGGGCAGGAAAGCCACAAATGGGAAAGCATTGAGGCAGACAGAAAGGCTGAGATCTGGAAGGCAGTCAGGCAGGCTAGAAGAGCAAAGTTTCGAACGGCAGTCAGGCAGGCAGAAAAGAACACAGCCTCAGCACGTAGGGGCGCTGCTCCCTTTCACAGTCTGAAGACTGCGGCCGTAACAAAGAAGCAAAAACCTACCTCTGTGGGAGTTGAGAAAGGACTCAGTCTGTGGCACAGAACAGGCGTCTCCTGAAGGAAGGCAGTGAGGCAGGCAAGAACGCCGAAGTTTGACCGGCAGTCAGTCAGGCAGAGAAGCCGAAATTCGGAAGGCAGCCAGGCAGTCAGGGAGGCAGAGACGCTGAAATTCGGAAGGCAGTCGAGAAGCAGAGAGGCCGAAATCCAGAAGGCAGTCAGGCAGGCGCATAGACGCCGAGATTCGGAAGGCAGTCAGGCAGGCAGAGAAACCGAAACTGAGATGGCAGTCAGGCATTCTAGAAGGCCGAAATTCGGAAGGCAGTCAGGCAGACAGAGAGGCGGAAACTGGGATGGCGGTCAGGCAGGCAGAGAGGCCGAAATTCGGAAGGCAGTCAGGCAGGCATACTAGACGCCGAGATTCGGAAGGCAGTCAGGCAGGCAGAGACGCTGAAATTCGGAAGGCAGACAGGCATGCAGGCAGAGACGCTGAAATTCGGAAGGCAGTCAGGTAGGCAGGCAGAGACGCTGAAATTTGGAAGGCAGTCAGGCATGCAGGCAGAGACGCCGAGATTCGGAAGGCAGTCAGGCAGGCAGAGAGGCCGAGATTCGGAAGGCAGTCAGGCAGGCAGAGAGCCGAGATTCGGAAGGCAGTCAGGCAGGCAGAGAGGCCGAGATTCGGAAGGTAGTCAGGCAGGCAGAGAAACCGAAACTGAGATGGCAGTCAGGCATTCTAGAAGGCCGAAATTCGGAAAGCAGTCAGGCAGGCAGAGAGGCCGAGATTTGGAAGGCAGTCAGGCAGGCAGAGAGCCGAGATTTGGAAGGCAGTTAAGCAGGCAGAGAGGCCGAGATTCGGAAGGCAGTCAGGCGGGCAGAGAGGCCGAGATTCGGAAGGCAGTCAGGCAGGCAGAGAGGCCGAGATTCGGAAGGCAGTCAGGCAGGCAGAGAGGCCGAGGTTCGGAAGGCAGTCAGGCAGGCAGAGAGGCCGAGATTCGGAAGGCAGTCAGGCAGGCAGAGAGGCCGAGATTCGGAAGGCAGTCAGGCAGGCAGAGACGCTGAAATTCGGAAGGCAGACAGGCATGCAGGCAGAGACGCTGAAATTCGGAAGGCAGTCAGGCAGGCAGAGAAGCCGAAACTGGTTTGCAGTCAGGAAGGCAGAGATGCTGAAACTCGGAAGGTCTATAAGCTCTGTCCGCCAGTCCGTCAGCTTCGTCAGCCAGGTCCGTCAGCCCACAATCGTCAGCAAGGCCCGTCAGTCCACTGTCCGTCACTTGGCCTAAGGTCCGTCTGTCCGTCAGGCTTCAGTTAGGTCTTTCAGCTCCGTCCGTCGGTTAGCTCCGTCAGTCCGCCAGTCCGTTGGCTTGGTCCGTCAGTCCGTCACTAGGGCGCAAAATGAGATGCAACTATCCAAGCAACAAGAGACGGTGCGACTCGTGGTGGGCTTTGCCCCCCCCCATCGCAGGGAACCGCTGGATTTATCACTCTAGAGCACCGTGCCAACAGGGCACACTCTGGTGCGAATGAAGGAGTTGAGAAGAGGCCGTCACTGGTTTGAATATGGTTGATGTCTTTAAGGTCCCATCGACGCATATCCTGCTGTGCTCCATTGAGACGGCTTGCAATGCACAGTGAATTTTCAGAGTCTTGCACACTGGAAAGCTCAGAAGGGTTCGGCAAAAATTCATTACAAAGGGTCACATCTATGGAAAATACATTCAGTAACGTCGCTGAGTAAGAAGCGATCAGGAAGAAAAGAAGTTGAGCTTGCAAATTGTAAGGATTGCACAGAATTGCAGAGATTTGCCGGCTTCACCGCGAGGAGACGCGCGCAAGATTTTTTTTTTTGCCGGACCCGAAAAACAAATGTGGCCCCGCGGAAGTGAGAAGAATTTGTGAAATTTCGGCAAAGACAAAAAGCGGTTTTCCGAGATCTTAAAAACGACACCATAACTTTTAGATTGAAAGGCAGATTTGTGATCAGCGTCCCTGACTTTCTTAAGTGCATTTCTCTTTAGTGTCTCTCTAGTCCTTTGTCAGGCCAGTATGCATCTTGCCTAGGCATAGGTCCTGTCCGTCTATTATGGCCAATCTGTTGTAAGCGCAAGCCCCTCGGACTAGGCCGCCGCGCTTAGCTTATACTACTCCACGGTGGATAAAAATTAATACTTTTCATTCTCCGTGTGTTCGCGTGGTCAACTGTGCCTATCTATAGATGAGCGTTGTGGTCTTCCTTTTCCTTTCTCCGACTTCTTCTTCAATGGGTTCCTCAGCCAGTTAAAAAAAAAGGGTGAGGTGTGATCAGATTGTGCTGGAAATATGCGGGGTTCAGGATCAGGTGTGGCGCAGGTGCTATCCTGAACTCGCTAGGCCGGTGTCGGTTGGCTGCCGGGTGTGGGGCCCCAGCCCCACGCCGCGGGTTGGTGGCGCGCGCGCAGCGCGCGCTTGGACATCGAACGCGCGTACGCGTTGCACGTGAGCAACACTTCAGACTCTCGATCTGCACGACAGAGACTCGATGTGCATGAGAGCCTGTCGTGGTTCTGTATGATAACATGCACAAAGTGTACTGCAAGCGAAGCCCAACATCCGAAAAGGATGCCAGCTTGTCAAAAACGGACGAGAGAACGTCGTAAAAAAACAGCACGTACAGAGACTCGCAAGCGTTGTTTGAACTCAGAAGGATAACCACAAGCACGCACAGACACAAGTCCCGCCTCGGGGCTGGCCCAGAGTGAAGCAATCGAGGACGAAAGGAAGAGCTACAGCAAGAGAAAGATGGCTCTCGATTGCGACGGACCCCACAGAGTGCTCAGTCAGTTCTGCACACATTTTTACAAGAGTTGCATGCCCTTCTAGCTTTTCCTTCTGTAGCTCTCAAATTTGTTGAGCGACATGCACTCTGTATGTATAGAAGTTCCTGTGTCCCCAAGCTCCTTAATCGCCTTCCCTGCTTGATCATGCCTTTCATTGGGCTTTCTTCTCCACTTCTTTCCTTCTGTGGTACGCGTGGAGTGCCTCTGTCCCAGCCGCCTGTTCCGAGGTGACCGTCTACGTGTCTGCTGGCCTGCCTCCCTTCTGTGTCTTCCTGTTGCGCCGTCTTTCTCAGCTTCTCCAACCCCGCTCTCCGTGTGTATGAATGTGTCAGCACGTCTGGGTGTGTATGAATGTATGTGTTTGTCTACAGAGCTGGTGTCTCCTGTGGGTACGGTGGCGTTCTCTCGAGACAGCAGGCTCCTGGCTGTGTGCACTCTCGAGGAGGGCCTCTCCGTGTGGGACCTGGAGGAGATGACCTTGGCCTCGGCCTCAAAGGCAGAAACCGGTGGGATTGTGCCCTCAATCCCTCCCTTTCCCTCCCCCCTTCTCTCTCTCTCTCTGCTTTGTGTGGACGAATGCATGAATCAACCTAGCTGGGAGAGGTTCTTTGCAGCTCTTCCTGTGCCCTGTTTTCTCGTTCTCTCTATTCCCCCTTCCTCAAAATCTAGACGAGACTCCCATTCTTTCCTTTCCCGACATGGGCAAATCGCTCGCTTTACTCAGCCTCCCTCCCTCTCTTCGTGTTCCTCATGGTTGCATGAGTCACTGTTTGCTTGCAACTGCATGCAGGTGGGTGTCCCCTTTCCGCTCTCTTCTTTCCAGACCCTTTCCAGGAGGAGAGTGGAAGAGAAAAAAGAGAGAGAGACAAAGAGGGAGTCGGGGGAGCTCACTGCTCCTCTACGATGATGCAGCGGTCGTTTTCTGCCTCTCTCTCCCAGGTTCTTTCACGGAGCCTCCAATCACGGGAGGATCTTCATGAGGGAGTCATGAGGGACAGAGAGCTCAGAGGAACTCAGAGCGAAAATCAGAAACGCCACTCTGCCTCTGCCCGCTTTGTCCCCTCGAGACCCCCTAACCTCCCGAAGCCCGGAAGGATACCTCATCACTTCCTCTACACGACAAACGAAGTCAGCCAGGCAAGACCAACGCCTATTCATGTCAGAACATGTTCAAGAATAAAGGTAGCCACGAAAGCACTCTTGCACAGAGACGAGGTCCGACCCTTTTTTTTCCCCCTCGCGGTTCTTGCCCTTTTCCGGACACCCGAACGATGGTGCAGCAGCTTTAATTCAAGATGATACTGAGTTCATGCACCCTCCCTCCCTCCTGCAGGATGGCATGATGAGGCAGTGGGTTATTCCTGATGGGAAGGGGAAGGAGGGGACTGAAGGGGGGGGCAAGGGGGCAGTGGACATGTTTGTCAGGCAGAGGGGTCAGTCAGTCAGACAGGCTGGCACTCTCTCCTTTTTGCTTGCTTCCTCGTTGTGTGTCTTTCCTACTGATTTTTTTTTTTTCTTTCGTTCCGTCCTGATTCCCTTCTCCCTCCCTCCCGATATTTTTGTGGCCTTCTTTTCGGCCTCGCTTGTTGTGTACACTCATGTTTCCACGCATGGTCCTGCCCTATCTTTCCGCCTCTTTGCCTGCCTTTCGGTGTTTGTTTCTCTCTCTCTGGATTTGCCTTCTGATTCAAACGTCCTCTCTAGCACGCGGTTCTTGCATGGAGAAGGCAATTCGGTGCATGCATTCATGTTCATTCAGAATTCTTTTTCCATTTCAATACAGAATTCTTTCTCCATTTCAATACGGAATTCTGAATGCATGGAGCAGGGAAAAAGAGAATCTTGCTCTAACAGAAAGACTTCTTTTTGTTTCCTTGTGATGCATGAGTTTGTTCTCCCTCTTCTCTGATTTTTCTTCATTGCTCAAACCAACTCGTCCGCAGCCCCTCTGGGCCTTGCTGTGACTTCCACCTCGTGTTCTGAAGATGGACGCTGGATCGCTTGCGCTGGTCAGGGGGACAGACTTGAGAATCTATACGTCCTTCAAAAGTCTTCCAAAAGAAAAGCCGAGCTCCCGCACCCACCACCTGTTTTGGCCTCAGTGGAAAGAAAAAGGGAGAGGTCTTGCGACGAAAGGAGAAAAGGAAAGCCAAGCAAGGGCCGCATCCTTTCGCTGTTCCATTTACGGGTCGACATGTCTACACATCCGTTTTGCCACCTTTTATGCGTCAGAATATCTCCTTCCCTGCAGTATTCAGAGACGACAGAAATCATTTCGATGTGCAAATAGGAGGAGACACACAATGCACCTTCCCCTATCGTTCCATTGCAGGATCTGACGGCAAGGTCAGACTTTTCGACCGCCACAGGAAAGGTGGAGGGTCCCGGAAGGCGGCTGTGCTCGATCCCTCTGCCCGTCTCCCGGCTCTTCCCTCCTTCCTCTCCCATGAGAGAAGTGCCCTAGGCCTCGGTGACCCCCCCCTCCCCCTACAAGAAGCCCTCCCTCCGCCCACTTCTGTGTACCAATTCCCCCCCAGAGCCCTAACCAGACGCCCAGACGACCCCTCAACTCCCCGGCGAATGCTCTCACGAACCTATTCCGGGTGGTCCCGTCCCCCCTCTCCCACGTCCCCTGGTCGGACCCCGGCCCAGAGAGCAGCCGAGGACGCAGTGTGTCTGGCGGAAGTTCTCTTCTTTCCTCGCCATCCTTCACTCCTACTTTCCCTCTCAGCGGCACTCAACGGACCCCCCCACCTCTCCGCTCTCCGAGTCTTCGATCTTTCAAGATTGCCAAAAAGTGCAGCAGACGCTGGAGGTCTCGCCTCCTCTCCCCTCCGTCTGTCTGTCTTCTGCCTCCCTGGAAGATTCACACGAGCAGCCACCGGACCCAGCGACCTGGTGGCCTTTGCAGAACCAGACACGCCCTCGAAGGTGGTCGTGGGCCTCTTGGAGGTCCAATACGAGGATGCAAAGGAATCAGAAGAAGACAGAAAGGAACCCCCACCCGTTCGGCACGTCAACCTCAGAGCGGCAGCTGCGGACCTCGGGGGCATGAGGGCAGAAGTGCGGACGTTGAAATGGACTCCCGGGTGGCGGGAGCCTCTGCATGGAGGGGGGGATGAGGAGGGAGCGAGAGGACTGGCGGTCAGAGGAGACAGCCTGCTTGTTCCACCGGTCAGTCAGTCTGGCCTTTCTTTCCGTACATCCCCGCAGATCCAAATATGTTGTGTGTGCCTACTCGCTGTCAGGTTTTGACTATCCAAACTGAGACTTCTCTCTCCTTCTACCCATCCGTCATCACTTTGAACCCCTTCGCTATTTGTTTTTTCTCAGCGGCCATCAGGCGTTTTTCTGCGAGCTGCCGCAATACAGAGCGCCGTTACTTCATTTTGATTCCAGCCACTCTTCTGAGCATGAATTGCATCTTTCAAGTCCCTGCCGTCATTTCCTTCTTTCCACACTTGTTCTCTGCAGAGTCTGCTTGCCGTCGGACTTTTTGATGGCAGGATCATGCTGTTGAGAGTGACTCTGGCCGATGTCAGATGCAGCTTGAAGGAGAGGCCATTTGGGGGCATGGAGGACATTCGAGATGGAAGCAGTGTCGTCGGAACGGTTCCCGTGACAGACAGAGACTCTCTCTCTCCCTCTAGAGGCGGCTTTGTCCGACATCGGGGGGCGCCCAGTACTGCTCTCTGCATTGAGCACGTCGCAATGTTGGAAGGCCACACAGGCCCCATCAACTGTCTGGACTTTGCCCCTTTTCCTCTTCCCTTCGGTCCCCCCTTCGGTCTCTTTTTGGCTTCTGGGTCTGCGGACAGAAGTTGCCGTTTATGGGACCTCAGCAAGGTCCTACCCAACAAGGGGGGGCTCACAAAAGATGAAGTGGCAAATGTGAAACGACGGCAGAGATTTGGTCTGCCCGCTTTCAAACAGTCCTCTCTCGCCACACAGCAGGCAGCAGACCCAGATGCCAAAAGAGGGCAGCTCCCGTTTGTTCAACGCGCCCACGTACCGAGAATGAGGGCAGTCAGCCCCCCTGCCCCTGTCCTTCGCCTTAGATCGTTGCCTCACAGAGACACAAATCGGCACGTTGCAGCATCTCCCAACATGAAGCAACCACGCGAGCCTCCTGAAAGAGAGCCCTTGCCGCCGCCCCAACCGAACCTCAGAGCTCTCCGCACTATGATTCGCGAACACGACCGTCGTAACATACGATCCCCGCCCTCTGCATGTTTATGCTCTCACAGATCTGCTATCACAGACACACAAAGTAACGCTGGGGTAAACCAGTTGAACAGTGCGTCTCTCATCTCCCCCCCCAAGTCTCACCTCTGCCCAATACACTCAAGGCAAAATGATTTGAGGTTTCAACAAGCCAAGCTTCTACTCCATCCCCCTGAGCCCGCCTCCCTACTGGATGACTTAGATGCCGAGGACGAGCGCGACAAACAAAATTCAAGAAGTTCATCTCGACCTCCTGTGTCAGCCAACAAAAAAGGAAAGAGGCTTTTACGCACGCCAGATAAAAATAAGGAAGTGCGAGCTGGGAAGACTGTCGGGTCAGAAAACGATCAGTCTTTCTCACCTCTCCCCCCGTCTGTCTGTCAAGTGTGTGCTGAGCAGCCTCCCATGAGAGGCAAAGAAGCGGAAGCCCACCCGGAAGAAACGAGTAAATGTTTCTCCTCCTGCACTTGCGCCTACCCAAATGAGTCCCAGTCCAGAGTATCTCCTTCCAAGCAGGTGCCTCTCTCAGCTCACGCAAAAAGCAAAAGGGCAGCCAGAGAGAAACGACGAAAGAAAGGTCTATGGCCCCCTTACCCCAATTTGCGCGCTCTCTGGACAAAAAAAAACCATTCGGGGCCCACCATCCTCACAGAAGACACACCAGCAGGACAACAGCATTTCCACTCACGAAGTTCCCCCAGGGCCCGGACAAGCACCTCCCTACGAGGGAGGTCCTCCCACTCTCCTTCTCATTCTCTGAAGAGAAGCACTGGTCCTGCCTACCCGCTTTCTTTGTGCCACTCTTGCCAGGTGAGTCGTTGAACAGGCGGAAGGAATCTAGATAACTAAATGGGCTGGCTGGTTGTTGTCCGTGAATGCTGATCGAAAGAGAGATTGACCGACCCTTCCTTGCAGTCATTCTCTTCTCAGCGGCCGAACCAGCCAGCCAGCCGAAGGAAAGCTGAGAAGCCAGTCCGTGTGTGTGTTTTTGCCTGCGTTTTTGCCTCTTTCTTGACGTGGTGGCTCATGTGTTGCATACAGATGCTTTCATGTTGCGAACGCCTCCAAACGCTTTGCGCAGGAGAGTCAACGAAGCCGACCCCGATCCAGGGTTCCTCTCGATGGACACAGAGACAGAGACAGAGAGAGAGGAGGGGCCTCAACTGGAAGAACTGGGACTGCAAATGGAATTTCGGTTTCCAACAGCAGACCCTCCACCTCTCCCTTTGCGTGGTCTCAGCTTCTGTGCGTTCCTTGTGAGAGCGCCGACAACAGGAGACGGTCAGTCTGGCAAGCGTAAACACAAAGCTGTAAAAAATTAGAAAGGGAAACACAACAAAAAATGTTGCGTCCTTTTCTCTCTCTTCTTTAGTCCACAATGTGAGCGTGTTGTCTCTAAGCAGAAGTTGCAGTCCCTTTTTTTCACAGTCCCTGAATGAGTTGATCTGACACGCCATCCACATTACTGTCTCTCTGCAAGTTCTTCGAATCGGACTCTCTCTCCTGCTGAAAGCGTCGATCCTGCCTACCCGCCTGATCGATTCCGACTGCTTTGAATCATCCATCCTCTCTCGACCCTTTTTTGATCGATCCTCTCTCTCTACTGCTCCCAGACGGATGCCCTCTCCCAAAAGCCGCCCAGGCAGTCGGCACACGTGCACCACAGCGGGTTGTAGAGTCGTTGAGAGGCCCTCACACAGAGGAACAGGGCACTCCACGCGCCCCCACACCCACCAGGCGTTTGCCTCTACATCCTCTCAGGGCCCTCTTGCTTCCCCCTTTCCTGTGGCTGACAGCCAGACCCTCATGGAAGGGGGGGGAGACATCAATCAGACACAATTTTTGGGTGAGGGTCTCAGTGCATCTACTGTAAATACCGGGGGACCCGCGTGTGGCATGTGTGGCTGTACAGTCAACGACCGCGTCGGCAGAAGCAAACAAGAAAAAGAGCCAGAACGTCGCAAACCTCCTCGACAAAATGCCTTTCAGGGAAGCCAACAGGAGACCGTGAGGGTAAGGGAAAGAGATGATTATCTGATGGGTTCATCCCAATTATCAAGGGAGACTCAGGCAAGAGAGATTCCAACTGTGTCCATTCAGAGCGACAATGCAAGAGAAGAGGCAGAGGCCCTGTCTATCAGGTACTGTTCCTGCCCAGGAGGACCGCTGGGAGCACAGGTGTCTCAAGAGATACGGGCGGATGGAAGTCCTCTGCGATTCCCTCTCACAACCCCCGTCACTCTAGGACGTCCTGAGATACTCCGGCAACCTTCTCCGTTGTCGCTAGGACCAGGACCCATCCTTTCCCCCCCACATAGGCACAGCAGTTCACCACCAGAACGACCGTCCCCCCTCTGCGAGTCTTTGGACTGCAAGTGTTGTCCCCGCAGAGCGTCTACTCCTGCTGGTGCATCTGTTCATGAGACTTTAGGCAGAGAGACGGTAGGAAAGAGAGGATTCAGTGGGTGCAACACAGAAGAGGGGGGGATTAGAAAGAGGAGCACCTCAGTCAGCTCTGTACTGGTCCCCATTCAGCCCTCAAATGACCCAAACAACGAAAATTCTCGAACGGATGACCGCCAACCCCAATCAAGAGGCACCTCTCCCCCTGCAAGCAGAATTGGAGACGGTCCCGCACCCCAACCCCTTCCTAGAGACGGTCAACGCTTGAAGTCTGAGTCTGCCCTTCCGATCCAAGGCACTCAGCAGACGGGGGATGCCCTGTCCTCTCTGTCTGTCAGTAAGGAAGAGGAAGAGATGGATGTGGAGGTCATATCCGTATCCGAGTCCTCACGTAGAAGCGAGAACACACACACACGGGTAGAGATGGAAACCATGGCAGAGGAGGCGGCGGCCAGCGCCATCGATGCTGTGCTCGGTTTCCCCTCTTCTCACCCTCTTTGGCAAACGAGAGATCCCCCCCCTTCCTCTCCCCCCTCTCGACCCTTCCGAAAAGAAACCGGGTCAAACAGCAAGGAGGGGCAAGAAGAGAAACCACCTCAACCCAAGAGTCTTGTCAATCCAGACCACCAAGAGAAGACGCAACAGGACGACATAGAGGAAGAAAAAGGGACAGACATGCCGCCCCCCTTTCCACTCCCCCCCTCACGCCGGTCCTCTATCCGGGGCCCCAAATCGCCCCAGCTTCCGCATCCGGTAGAGAGACCAGACTGGAAAACAAACGGACAGAGGCAGCAGACGGAATCACAAGGAGGAAAGGGAGATGGGGATGAAGAAAGCAGAAGCTCTTCTGAGAGGCCTCCGTTCATCTTCTCGCCAACGGTTGACGGAGGGGATGCAGGGATGCCTGCGGAGGCTTCTCTAACTTTGTCCTTCTCGGCACAAGTCAGTGTGTTTCCCAATATCACATCTCCAGTTGTTTCTGCTCTCCCTCTCCCTCCCTCCCTCCCTCTCTCTCTCTCTCTCTCTCTCTCTATGGTGTACCTTCTACCTTCATGTGTGTGTGTTTGTTTGTGTGTCCGTGTATCAGACCATGAGCCAATTTTTCCACGCTTTTACCTCAAGAGGCTTCCATAATCACACACATTTTTCCTCCCATCCATGCATCAGAGGATTCTTTGTGCCGATAGCAGCTCCTTTGCATGGGCTTGCACCAATGGAACTCAGACAAACGCTCAAAGTCAGTGTACATGGAAATTTGCATCAATGCACAAATAGGACACAACCTGCAGCGAGCCCTCACACGCATGCGTGTGATGACATACATGCATATGTTCATACGAGGCCCCCCCCCCTTCTGTCGGTCTGCAGGGATCGCAGTCTGAGTTGGACGACTCCTCCACTCTCCTCGCCCTCTGCACGGACTTCGTGAAGAACGCAGTCGCCACAGCCACAGCCAAGGCACTGGCTGAAGGCCTCTTACCAGGTCTCCATCCAGACAGGCAGCAGGCTTCAGAAGGCATCGTAGGGAGGGAAGGGGAAACAGGGCCTGCACATCTTCCGGGTGGGGGGCAACCTGCGGGCCTTGGTGCAAATCTGAGTGGACAAAGAACAGAGCAGGAAACGGGGACACCCAACCCCTTCCCTGTATCTCAGCGTCCCGAGACAGAGGCCTCCGTGTCACCCAGCGTGTCGACCAAACACCACAAAGCGGAACGATCTCCTGCTCTGTCTGTCCAGGTAGGTCAGTGGGAATACTGGACAGCGGTTTTGCAGGAAGGGGCGCTGAGGCGTTTTGGGGGGGGGAGGGGAAGCGGAAACATTCTACGGGGGAAACTCAATGACCTTTTTACTTTCATCGCGTGTGTCAAGGGCTTTCGTTGTGCGTTTGTATCACACACAGTGCATATGGAATATGTCAAATTCTACTTTCCATCCATGATCCTGTAAGCATTTTGCTTTTCCACTCACCGCATACCCCCCGAGAAAAGACACTCCATGCGCACCGTCCTATTTCCCTCTTCCCTTCCCCCCTGTCTGCAGGGTTCTCAGGCAAGCACAGAGACGCGAGAGGTGGTTTCTGCCGTCTCTGCCGACTTCCTCAGGTCCCTCTTTGCTGACGCAGCCATGCAGGCCCTCACACAGGCCCTGCCCGCAACGCTCACTGCAGAGAGCAGCAGAAGGCAGCCAGAAGACGCAGCGCCCCCCCCGTCCTCCTCCCATCCCTCACGTCCCGAGAGGCAACCGCAAACCCTAGAGCAGACACTACCACAGGCACCAGGGGGGCAGAATGCGGCTGGACTCTCACGAAATACAGAGACTCAGACAGAGAAGAAGCAGAAGAAGAAAATCAAACGCCTCATTCTGCCTGCTGCAGATGCCAATGACGGCACCGACACTGCCGGCAGTGCAGTGGAGGCTGGCACCACCCATGCAACCGCACTCCCTCTCCAACAAGACCAGGGTCTCCAAACAGAGAGGAGAATTGGGAGAGGCCCCTCCCGACTTTCTTCGGGACGGCCAGGCGAGAGAAAAGAGGAGGGTTATGGCCCCAAATCTTCGAAACCTGCTGTTCTGTTCAATGAAGACGAAGGTGACAAAGAGGGGGGAGGAACAGCAGTTGCGATTGTACAGACCGAATCTAGAAGCCGCGCACAAACTGTGCGTGTCGTGGATTCTGACGGGGCTCGTCGCAGCGTTGAAGGGACAAGACTGGTGCACAAATTGGTAGAGGGAGGGAGAGAGACAGATAGGGATGACAGTCATTCGGGACCTCACACGACGGCAGCTGACCGAGGAGTGCAGACACGGGGCGCACGATTGAAGCCTGTCAGTAGGGGAGAGGTGGGAGATTTGCCTGGACAGGGTGGTACAGTAGGGGGAGAGATGGAGCAAGGAACGCAAACGCGCAGTAAAAGACGCACTCCAAGACCCCGTCAGGCAAATGGCGACAAAGATACGGTGTTGTCTGTTATGGCCCTGTACGAAAGAGCATTAGAAGAAGCACAGAAAGCAGCAGCTGAGTCAAACACCCAGTGAGCCTCTGAGCTTTTTCTATTTAAACAAACTTCAATAACTTTTATTTATCAAGCTTTGACATTGCTAGTTAAATTAAGTTTGTCTGTCTACCTTTTATCAATCTTTCAAGTTATCGGCCAGCATAACTTAAATTTGTTTCAGACTGATCAAAAACAGACTTTATAGGTATAAACAAATTCATTGGTACAAGCCGAAATCTTGAAATGGACCATGGGGATTTCAATCCGAAACATAAGATCTTATCGTATTCTGAAAATTAGTTTTAAACCTAGTTTAGTCATATTTTTCAAAAAAATGGATCCATAAATTCAGTGTTAAATCAGTGTTGATGGATTCATTTAATTAAACAAACTTTTTTTTTTGATAAATCAATACTATAAAGTGTTGACTCGGAAGTCAAAACTAAAAATGTATACATGTTGCAAACCTAGAAGTTGAAGACTAGAACATTAATCCTAATCTTAATTAGATATCGAAATAGTAGCTATATAAAAGTACTAGGTAAAAGTACCTAATGCTATAGATCTTATGCTATGCCTAGTCACGGGCCATGCTATGTATGTTATGCTGTGCGGGCAAAGGAATATAAATTAACTAATTATGTTTATGTCAACCTATTAAAATATTGATGTATATGTATAATATAGTGTAAATCACGCACAATTTAATTGGTTGCTTCATTTTTTGCTAATTCTTTTTAGCTTCACTGTTATACAGTTTTGCCCGCGAATTCAAACAAACTTTAACAAAGTTTTGCATATTTTGAGGAACCTCTACAGGTTTATTCCTTTTCTGCTTACGCTTGATATACCCCACTCAGTACCACTGTGTGTGACTCCGCAAGCCTCAGGTTCTTGCACACTCGATTGGCCCAGAAACCATCATGTTGCCGCATCTGCCCCACGCATTGCAAGCACGAATTAAGTCTCTCTGTTACCGCTTTTCTTCTCCATTTCAAAGGCATTAATTGTAAGACGTGTAAGAATGAATTCTTTTGTGCCTGCGCGCTGTTAAGCTTCCACTCGTCACTGCATCCTTACGAAGCCCCCTCAAGCACTTTGTGTTCCTCCAAGAGCTTCTTCAATTCCCCCTTTCCGTGCATCTCCATCACAATGTCGCACCCCCCGATGAACTCCCCCCCCACATAGAGCTGCGGGATGGTGGGCCACTGGGAGTACTCCTTGATGCCCTCCCGAATCTGCGGGTGCTTCAGGACGTTCACAAACACGTAGTTCGAAAGACCGCATTCCTCAAGACAACCACAAACCTGCAGGCAGAAAGAATCAAAGAGAAAATGTCTCACAAAGAGCACGAAGGAACGCTCAGCGCGAGGATTGCACCTTTTGAGACAACCACACACCTGAACAAAAGACGTGATACTCACAAAACATGAAGACGGGTGGGTAGGTACAACATGCGGAGAGAGCACGAAGGCTTTGCACGGCATGGGAGCACGTTCGCGAACATTCGACACTCAGCAGGCTGGCTGCACTCTTCCAGACACCCACCACGTGCATGGCGGTATTACAGAGAGGAGAAAACGGCCATCTTTGCATGATGGAGCGAAAGGGGAGCAACAAAGCACAGCATTCAAAGAGGTTTGACCAGAAGGAAGAGCGAGGAGAAGAACGGCAGAGGTAGGGCCCTCATTTGGTTCTCTTCCTTCTTCCCTCCCCTAGTCTAGGAAGGCCTTCCGCTCCTCGCCTGTCCACACGTTGCTGTTTCTCTTTTCTCTCTCTTTTTCTTTCAGGGAGCGTGTCTTACCCCCAGTCCCTACGTTTTCGTTTCTCCACCTCTTTTTTTCACGATTTGTGATACTCTGTCTCCTGGAATGAAGACGAGACAGAACATGTAGAGGCTTCTTTTTTCCTCCTTTTCTTTGCCTTCAGATAGTCAGAGAATCAACTCCACAATAATAAAGAAAACAAAGAATGTGGTCTCGCCAAACGGACACTCAAGAAATTCCCCCCTCCC
>JAHBMJ010001434.1:19136-30729 GCA_018398765.1 Chromera velia
CCCCCCCCCCCCCCCCCCCCCCCCCTCTCTCACACACGCACATACAAATTCACTCACGCACGCACAGACACCAACAGTCAGGCATGGGGAGACCACGCAGACCCGCCCCCGACCATGCCAGTGGGGTCTCTGGCCACCGCTTTCTTCTCATGAAATCACAGAGCAAAGCGGCAGGAATTATGTATATCAGATACACAAACGGACACAAGAGCAAGACAAGTACGGAGGGGCAGCAGAAGGGTCCCATCAGACAGCCAACTCGATCCCTTTCTCTTCCTTTTCTCGTCCGGCCGCCCTCAAATCAACGAGGCACTCATACATTTATCCATCGAATACGACTAGCAGGTCAATGTGAGCGCCCACCTTTTTGGAGAACCCGCACTCTGGTGCCTCAGGCGATCCCTTCATGAAGAGCACCATCACGTTTTCCTTCACGACCTTGTCAATCACGTCCTTCACCGTCTGCTGCGCTCCCTCGGGCTGGTTGGACTTCCTCTGAAAGTCCGGGTCCGAGTCCTGCTCCTCTCCCTTTCCCCCCGCAGTGGAGAATTCCCGTAGCTTTGCAGCTGGGGAGGAGACGGCTGAAGGTTTGGAGGCTTCCCGTTGCCCGAAGAAGAAATTGAACACACCCAAACTCGCAAATGTTCTTCCACTGCTCCCACCGGGAAACGACGGTACTTGTGTGGGAAGGCGTGTGTGCTGAAAGCCCGATGCGGGGGCATGGAACCGCGCAAGAGCTCTCACGTGACGCAACATCGGGAGGCGGTGCGAAGATGCAGAAGAAGAAATGCTCGGATGGATCCTCGACGGTTTCTGTCTCACTCTCTCCAGCTGTCTCCTGTTCTTCGGTTACGACACAGTTGAGGGATGCAAATTGAAAAAAAGAGGATCTGCAAAGCACGGTTCAATGCCGAACTTCGAACGACGGTTGGATTGATATCCGCGACAGCACAAAACTTTGTGACAAAACAGTTCACTCTACGCCAGTGAATCTGCGAGCACGCGCGAAAAAGGGCCTCTCCTGTATCGGTAAGTTTTCATGCGTGCATGCAGTTATTTTCATCAGTGCATGTGTCACCCATGCATGCCCTCTCGACCTTCACGCCCACTATATATATGAATATAAAGCGAAGATCGATCGGAATGGTGTCGTCTTTCTCGTTGATGTGCCTCGAAAGCACCCACAGGTGTACATGTTCACAGTGGTGCAGATCCCACTTGAGAAAGACTCAACCACGCCAAAGAGGGAAGGCCCACACACACATGCACACAAAGGCAACAGTTGTTCCGAGTCAATAGAGAGAGACCTTCAAGGATCCAGTCTGATAAGGCACTCCAGGAATGAAGAGAAGAGAAACAAACTGAGGCAGTTTGTGCTGTCGTTTAGGCTTCTATAATGGCAGCAGCCTTGCTTCTGAGGTTGCTTGTCTGGTGCCTCGTTGCTGCTGCCCTTTCAGTAGAGACCAAGGAGAAGAAGTCGTTGTGGGGACTTCTCGGACTCAAAAACGTGAGTATCGCTTTGGCCTCAAGCATCAGTTGCTTGAGTCCTGTCTTTGTCGGCCTCTGCCTTAACCGTTCAACCTTGTCCCAGCCCTCCGCCCTCTCCTCCTTGCAGGTTCATGTTTACACGTACGTACGCACACATAACAGCATGCATGCATGCGTGTGTCCATGCAGTCAAGCAATCTCATGAAGAGAGTGCAGCTGCGTATTCCACCTTGTGTGCACGCATTTCCATGTGGTAAATGTCTGCCTTTGTGTGGCTGCATGTGTGACCACCTGTGTCTGCAAGTGTATACATATTTGTGCGTGTACATGCGTGTGCGTGAGTGCGTGCGTGTGTATGTTTGTGCGTATGTACGTGCGTGTCTATGTTTGTGCGTGTGTGTGTGTGTGAGTGTGTGTGTGTGTGTGTGTGTGTGTGTGTGTGCGCGTGCGTGCGTGTGTGTGTGCGTGTGTGTGTGCGTGTGTGTGTGCGTGTCTGTTTGTGTGTGTGTGTGAGAGAGGGGGGGGGAGAGAGAGAGAGAGAGAGAGAGAGAGATTGAAAGGTAGGCAACAAAACACTCATGGACCTATGTGTGAAGCATATTTCCACTGCTGTCTCCCATTGGAGGGTCACATGTTTTTCTAATTGTCAAACGCTCACTCCCTATGATGTTCGATGCGCGCATGCAGCGTTCAACAAAGAGCCCCTCACTCTCGGCCCAAGAGGGGGAAGGAAGGAATCCCACCACCCTTCGGGAATCTCAAGTCACTCCGAGTCTCACTCTATCACAGTTGGGAGAGCAGAAGGACAGAAAAGAAGAGAAGAGCAAGACTGTCGATGGTGAGGAGGACGACAAAAGGAGACGCCAGGCGTCTGCTTCGAGACTAAACAAAATCTTGTCTGCCCTGAGTGCCTCCAGCGCTGCCACTGCAAACAAAAAGGAATGGGAGGACCTGCGCCCGGGAGACCACCACAGTGAGGGATCAAAAGTAAGTCAAGAATTAATGCAGAGACGCCGTGAGGATTGGAAAAGAAAAACAACCGAGAAACAAGAAAGCAAAGAGTGGTCCTGAGGCCTCAAGACGTTGGTTGTTTTGCTTGACTTCTTCTCGTTTCTTCATTCACTTATCTTCTCTCTTTCGGCATCCAACCAGCAAAAGCCTGGCTACACCTGCTTTTTTCCTGTACGTATGTGAATACAGTTCGTATAGAGTGTGCTGTAGCGGGTCAGTCAAAAGTGCATTTAATTTATTCTTTTTTCTGAGAGTGCGCGCTCGACGTGTCTGTAGTTTTTCTGTTGTGAAGCGCCCGCGGCCCTCCAAAGAGACGAATTCTTCCCAGATTTGCTTTCTCTCTCTGTTTTGTTCGGATTGCAACAGTGTCTCCGAATTAGGTGGGACAGGTGAGCATTTGAGTTGAGATACTTGAGTTCTCCGTCTACCCCCCCACGCACTTTTGTTGCAGGCCCCTTCTGACACACAAGGGACGTTGCTCCAAGAGGAGGAGGTGAGTGTGTAGTAATGAAAGAGCAGTAAGCCACCTTGTCAGTGAGGAAGTGGGCAGGTCGCAGAGTCAGCAAATCACCTGAAAGGCAAGTCAGCCTGTGAGTGAGTCCGCAATCCAGCATTTCAACCAGTCAGACAGTCATTAGTCTGTATGACAAGCATTCAATTAGTCAATCAGTCACACACAAGAGCAACGAGTTGATCACTCGTCCTTGATGCACTCCTAAGTTGCGAAGCTGCCTTTCTTCATCAGAAGTTTTTGTCGTTTTTGCTTGTTGCACCCGCCTCTTTCTTTCTGAACATGACATGAATGATTTGTGAGGTATTTTTTGTCTGCCTCAATCCATCATAGCAGTCGCCTTTTGCTCCTGTCTCCCCCTACCCTCTATTACTCATAAAAGTCCCTCACCTCCAATGCATGTTTGCCTCCATTCATTCATTCATTCATTCATTCATTGTTTCGCAGGACGAGGAAGGCTCGAGCGCAGGCAACCCTGAACAAGTCAGTTATCAGCTGCAAGAGAGGAAGGACAATGGAAAAAATAGACTCTCAAAATCTTTGCGGACGTGTGCGTGGGAGTGCGCTTCTCTCCACAAATTGTTCCTTCTCTCACGACCTCTGAGTGGCTCTTACTCTCTTTCCCCTGTATCTTCTCTCCTCTTCTCTTTCCTTAATTCTGCCTAGCTTCTCTCGCTTCATGAGCAGACTCTCAGCCTTTCAAGTCAAAAAGATTGATGAAGGATCGACGAAAAAAAAAGATTCAGTGAGAGCATGCAGGACGATTCGTTGCAGACTGCAGGCATGTTTTCAGTGCAGACCCGGTTATTCTCCCGTTAAGCTCAAAACAAGGACAATAGCTGTGATGTTGACGAAATGATGCATGAATATGAAAAAAGAGCGAGGCGCGGTTGACGAAAAAGTGAGGATAAAGAAACAGTACGAGCATCGAGCGCCTGCAGGTCTCCACATTTCTTTGAGACTTGCTGTGTGGGAATTTAAGCGATTAATTCGGCAGAAATTGTCCCGCCACGCTCCTCTGGCAGCTCCTGTGAATTCATTTGTTTGTAAAAGGTCTAGTGTAGTTGAGAGGCTGTGCAACATTGAAGGAACAAAAAAGACAGCTGGATGTATTCATTTGCATGTGCCTCATGCAACCAACGGATTCTTTTCTCCCGTTTGTTTCTTTTCTGAAATGAACTGCGTGCAGCAAGCAGCGGTCAGTGGACTCATTTCTTGCTCCCTGCCTGGCTGCTTCCGTGGTGTCAACTGGCCTTTTCTGCTCCCTTGGTGCTTCTTTCCCTGGGTCTATCACGCATCAGCTGATAAGTAACATATCCTTTGGTCTTCTCATTTCCATCTGAACCCGCACCTTCTCCCATTTCGAAGGGGGGCGCATTTGCCACACACACCCTGCAAGCTCTCTTTCCCTCCTTCTTGACGCATAGCCATTCATGGACCAATGATAACCCGGAATGCATTCTGTCGACGTGTCGCATTCCCTTATGTGCACGGGCGCCTTTGTATTTATGCGCATGCAAGTGTTTCTTTTTCTTTTTGTATATCTCACTTTCGTCCCTCATTGACTCACTGCAGCAACGACAAGTGATGGAGGAGATGACAGACTTGGCCGTTAAGGTAGAAAGAGGGAAGGGGGGAGGGAAAGGACGAACAGGAAAGAAGAAAGAGCGAGAATGAGTTATTTAAATTTGCATCTCTTTTGGTGCTCTTTTCCAGAATGAGAGAGCACCCTCGAAGATTTAGTCTCACCGCGACTGCCTTTCTCTGGCCGTTCATGTGAATCATGGAGTGTGTGGAACTGTTCAGCTCGTTTGCGTGCTACTTTCTCTCAGGTTAGATTGGTCGAAATATGTGGGACAGGCAGTGCAAATAAAAGACCTTATACAGGGGGCTGGATTGGAAAGAAATCTGATCGAGTTCTTTTCTCTGCCAACCTGCGTCCGGCCACCCGGGTGTTGATCGGCCAACATCGTTTTCCACTTTCTTGCTTGTGCATTGCTTGACTGACTGACTTTTCATCAGAACATTGTCTGTGTGTTGTTTGCTTGCCTGCAGCTGGACAAGTTGACCACTGAAAGTGCAAAGAAGGTTGGTAAGTCAGCGGTATGCTAAGCCACTCTCTGACATTTGTCTTCTTCTTCCTGTCCTCGTCTGTCTGTCAGTCTGTCTGTCTGTCTGTCTGTCTCTGTCTGTCTGAATGTCTGTATGTCTGTCTGTATGTCTGTATGTATGTATGTATGTATGTCTGTGTGTCTGTCCGTCCGTCTGCCTGTCTGTCTGTCTATATGTATGTATGTCTTTCTGTCTGTCTTGTGTGTGTGCAGATCATCCACGCACACAAAGACCCCGTCAGTCGAGGGAACAGACGCATTCAAGAAGGGACGTGCACGCAGAGTTGAAACAAAACTGTCACGGAGAAGGAGGTAACGCAGGAAGACAGATAGATAGACATAGATGGATGGATAGCTACATCGATGGATAGAAAAAAAAAGGAAGGAACAAACGAAAGGAATCGGGCAAACAAAGAAAGAAAGACAGCAAGCAAGAAAGCAAGGAACGAAACAACAGAGAGAACCAAAAGGACAGCCATACAAGACAGCCGCCTTATCTTGTGATCACATTTTCGTCCCGAAACAGTCGAACAACAGGAAGAAAAAACTAGTTCCTCCTCGTTTTGTCAAAACACATTTCTTTCCTTGCTTTTCTGCAGAGTAAACCTGAGCTATCTGATCAGGACATATCAACAATCAAAACGGTCTGTCTGTTGGTTGTGTGGGCCGGCCAAAGACCCTCATGCACCGTCGATGCATGCCACTACTCCCCACAGTCAACATGGGTGTCAGGAAACTGAAGCGAACAAGAAAGTCAAAAGCACTTTCCTTTTGATATCCTTCCAGCTCATGAGGAGGTCTGAATGAGTTGAACGCCGCCGTTCACTTCTTTTCCAACAACTAATTCCTGAACCATCACTTTGCGTCCCCTCACGAATAATGTATGTGCCACATGTTGAAAGTGTATTGTTTAGGTAGTCTCGTTTTGATGTCACTCAGGTCATGATCTTTCTACACTTGAGCTCTTCGGGCACAGTCTGACTCAAAAACTTGCATGCGACCTGCGATTCCTTTAATCCAGTGTTCGCTCTTATCCACGTCTCACCGTTCAGTGCACTCCTGCGAATACGGCCCATGCCTTCGCATTTGCATTAATTCTGCTGTCTGTTTGCCTGACTGCAGGGATTCACAACATATGTTACCGTAAGTGATTGAGCCCCTGGGATTTGATTCCAATTTTTCAATTAAAAGAACAAACTCTTTATGATTGAAGCGATCCACCAACTGATCATCCATACTACTGTTCGATACCGAAAAAGGCATGCGCTTTCGCAGTCGGACAGACAGATTTTCTTCCTTTCATTTCTCGTTTGCGCACTTTGCTTTCTTAGGCTGGGACGTACTACTCGAATAAAAGCGTGAAAAGATTGTCTTTGTTCTGCTCTCCGAATTTCTACTTTTTTGCGGCTTGTGCTGGCCGAAGAGAACAGGAGTGTAGAAGAAGGAAGCAAATGAAAGCTCGAGTCAAGCCTTTGATCTTTTTCCTTTTGTCTTCTTTTTTCTTTCACCGTTCCCCCATACATGCATCCACGTTCATTCTTTCTGCAAACTCAGACAGGGAAGCGTCTTTCTTGATTTGTATGACCCTTTTCTGACAGTTGACCGATTATCGTATCTTCATACACGATCGTTCTCAACAATTTTGATTTTTGTATTTTTGTTTGCTTTGCAGGCACATCAACAAGCAATTGACGCTTTCAAAACCGTCAGTTCCTTCTTTTGGCTTAATTTTCCTGTTACTCGGAACGCAATTTAGGAGTTATTGGCAAAAGGCTGCAATGGACGAATTTAAAAACATCAATCAGCATACATGCACCGTTTTTGAATCCACGGTGGGGTCCGGAAAAATTCGAAAGTTCCTTTCGCAGTCCAATCTCTCGTTCCAGTTGTCCGAACCATATCCTGACGTTTCAAGACCAATGTGTGCGCATCCATCGTTTCGTGTCAGAGGGCAGACGCAAAGACCAACGCTACATGTGTGCGAAAAAAGGAAAAAGAAGGAAAGAAAGAAAGAAAGAAAGAAAGAAAAGAAAGAAGGAAAGAAAGAAAGAAAGAAAGAAAGAAAGAAAAGAAAGAAAGAAAGAAAGAAAGAAAGAAAGAAAGCATCCATGATATTCTTTTGATCAGCTACATGTTGTTTCGTATGGGAGGTCTTGCTTTTGTAGACGACTCAAATGGCAGAGGGTAGTGAGGCAGACTTGATAGCTCTGTGCAGGATGAAGAACGTATGTCTGAGCTGGTTAGATAGAGATAAAGACATACAGTGGAAGAAGCGTTGGCATTCAACAAGAAAGAAAGGGAGAGTTCTGGTGTCTTTTCCCTGTTAAAGCCTGTGTCTAGGGTTTTTTCAAGATTTTTGCATTTTTTCTTCATGGAGGGATTTCACCTGAAGTCCATGCATCATGTCTCCCTCTAGCGATGTTTAATTTTCTTTTGACTTTGCAGGCAATTCAATCAGTAGTCCAGGCCTCGGTCAGTATTCTTCATTCATTAATTGCTCTTTTCTTCTTTTTCTTTGCTTGTGATGCTCCCTACAAGAACCTGGTTGTTCCTTCCTGGTGAGAGTCTCTTCGTTCGTGACTGCATTCATTTTTTCTTTTCTGACACCTCGCGCACTGAGCCTATCCCCGGAGACGTTCACTCGGTCCCTCGAGCTCCTTCCTCCATAAACCAATTAAAGCCAATGAATGAATGAAGGAATGAACCGATCAATCAATCAATCTGTCTGTGTCTCTCCTGCGTCCTCTCTCTCTCTCTGCAGAATCCTCAGGTAAGCTGTGGGAGGGAGTAGAACGGCATCCACGCAGGCAGGCTGTGTTTTTCGGGTAGTGCTCGGCTGCCAT
This sequence comes from Chromera velia, assembly GCA_018398765.1. Taxonomy (NCBI): domain Eukaryota; family Chromeraceae; genus Chromera; species Chromera velia. Next base: position 27,101 of record JAHBMJ010001434.1, read on the forward strand.
CCATGTCTGGTGGAGATGGGGAGGGAAGGGGAAGGGAGGAAGAAGAGGGATGGGCTGCTGTACTGCAAGACCTTAGTGTGTTAATGTGCACTTGCGTGCACGGGGAAAAGCAGGGATCCTTCATGATTTTTCATTACATGAACATGATCATGGAGGCTGAATGGAGGCACCGCATGCAGAGGGATTCGTCCACAAAGAAAGTAAGGTTCGCTCCGACTATCACTGCCCTTAATATTGTTGTGTTTTTGTCCTTCTGGCCATGGTTGGCTCCCTTCATATCTGCAGACACACAAAGCGGTCAGTCATTCTGGCTCCATGCCTCTCTCTTCAACGCTGTTGGAGGGAGAGGGGCGAGCATGTCCCATTCAGAAGGCGTGGGTCCGATTCCCTGAGCAGCGAGTGAAGTTTGCTTTCTCATCCGGGACATTGTACACGAGTGCGCTTTCTGGAGCTGGATGTTGAACCCCCAAAAACATGAAAGAAGAGGCAGAGAGGGAAGAGAATTTTTTTTGCTCTTTTTAGCCAGCTGAGCTTGACAAGTATCGTATTGAACGTAAAGTGGCCTGCTGCTTTTCTTTTCACTTCTTTGTGCTCCGCCAGGTTTCCGCTCTCCTCAACACCAAGACAAAAAAACATCACACAAAGCAACGCACTCCTGTCTGATTGCAAAATAGATTTTCGCTCTTTTTGCAGATGGAAGACGCGCAGAGTGCCGCCGGACTTCCACAAAACCCCCTCGTGGGCCCTCATCTTGTCACGGCGGTGTGTCCTCATGAATGCATCTCTCTCTCTCTCTCTCTCTTCATTTCAGTCTCCTTTCCTTTCCTTTTCCACTGCGCTGAACAGAGCCCTGCGTTTTGATCTCCTGATTTTTCTTTGTCCTTTTTTGTTTTTCCTCTTTTTCTCTCCTCCTTTTGTAATGCGGCAGAGACAAAAAAGATAGAAAAAAAGGGAGCGTCTCTATTCTCTCTCTCTTTGACCACCCCTTTCCTTTTGCCTCATTCTGATGAAAAGAGAAAAGAGGAACAAGACAAGTGAACGTTGATGATGATCTTGTCTCGTCTCTTTTCTCCTCTGACCTCTCCTCAACCCCCCGTCCTCTCCCTCCTCGCTTCACATGCAGGCCCAAAGAGACTTTGGGGGGCAAGGGGGCGCTGGCGTTTCGCCGGTGAGTTGTTTCTTTCTGTCTTTCTTTCTTTCTTTCTTTCTTTCTTCCTTCCTTCCTTTCTTCCTTCCTTCCTTCCTTTCTTTCTTTCTTTCTTTCTTTCCTTCTTTCTTTTTTTCGTTCGTTTTGTATTGAATCTTCGCTTTTCACTCGAGTTCGATGCTTCACGGGTAATTTTGATGGACTGCGCAACTCACGAGAGGGTGTGTGAGTGTGAGTGTGTGTGATCTGTCTGTCTGTCTGTCTGTCTGTCTCTCTCTCTCTCTCTCTCTCTGTGTGTGTGTGTGTGAGAGAGAGAGAGAGAGAGTGTAAATGTGTCATCTCGTTCTGTGTCTGATATAATGTGATGCGTGTATTCGATTGCAGTCCCAGCAGATGCGGATGAACGTGGACTACATGCAGCGTCTTATGGCGTCTCACATGAATGACCTGACAAAGGACTTCAGACAGAGAATGCTCGACTCTGTTCTGCAAGTCGGCTCTCTCTCTCTTCGTCTCTCTCTCTCTCTCTCTCTCTCTCTCTCTCACTCACTCAATGACATTCACTCAGTCACTCAGTCACTCACTCGCACACGCTCACACACACTTCTTTTTGCATTCTAGGATGGGTGGGAGGGGCTTTCTCTGCAACGACTCTGACCTCTGCCTCTTCATCGGTCTGGAGTCCACAAACAGCTGAATGGGATGTTTTTAGATTTGATCTTTTTGTCCTTCTTGATGTCCACATTGATCGACCATCTTCATTCTTCTTCCATGCCTCCCACATGCAATGCACGCAGGTCCTGTCCCGCAACCAGGCCTCTTCCAACGCCATGCCTCCCGACCAGGTCCTCAGAGACGCCGTGAGGGAGGAGGTCTCGAAGGTCATTCGAAAAGCCAGGGGGGGACAGAGCGGGTCGTACCCGATGCCTGGTGCCATGTACCCGAATCCGGGCCAGGTAGTCCCCTACACCCAGCCTGGAATGCCCCCCCAGAACTACCCCTACCCGCTTCCTAGGGGGGGAGCAGACAGGGAGGAACTGGACTTCCTTGATGATGCCGACTCCGGTATAGGCATAGAGGGGTAGATAGGCTACGGTCTACATTGAGAAGAACTTGAAGACTCGGACTTCGTTGACCCAGATTCAAAAACTAAAGAGACGGACGTGATGAAATGAAAAAACAAATTGAATCACTGGCAAATTGTGGACTAAGAAGACATCGGAAGGTATGAGAAGGTTCCACGTAAAAAGAAAAAACACTGCCAAGAGCTTTTTAGAATGTGCAACATCAAAGAAACTGTAGCAAACTAATCAGAAAATGAAAAAAAACTGTTAATATATCTTTAACAACTCAGACTTTTTGCATGCGTCTTGATTTACTTAGATTTACTAGTAGAATGTTTTAACTTGGTTCCAGCGGTTTTTATATTATTTCAATTTATTTGTCGTGACAGTGTCATCTAATTTTCTCCATTTCTTATAAATACAAGGGCTAGTACAAGGGGCTACACATAGCTTAGATGATCGATAGCTAGACAATTAAAGGAATCAGGACTTTAATTTTTTATACAAATGAGGTTATCTCAATTAATGACACTTGAATGCGTTTAAGCGCAATGCACATAAAAAAAAACTGAAATAAGCTGAACATCTATAAGCCCTGGCCCTTGAATTGTGACCATTCAACCACCCTTTGCATCGACTGATCTGTATGGATGAATCTGTATGGTTTTCTTTTTCATTTTTCAATTCTTTTTTTTTTTTTTTGCAAAAACAAAATGGCCAGCTCCAGGTGGGGCCCTATCTGAAAGCGGTGTAAGCACTCTCATCGTGCATGCACGTCGACGACAGACGTGCGACAATGGCACAGAATATAAGAGCAAAGAGTGACATGGTGTTTGTCTGTGTGCAAGTCAGTGGGTGTCGGCAGGTGTTTGTCTGTAGGTACGTTAGGGTGGTATACGCCCATTTGGTCATAATTCAAGGGCCAGGGCATATATATCGGTGTGCATGGTGCGCGTTTTTTCCGCAAAATCCATGCATTTCTTCGCGCGAAAAGGGAACAAAAGTCGAAGTTCGCGATCTTCGACGAAGAATGACGAAGACCTCGACAAGGAAGGGCTGAGGATGTGCTTGTCATAAGGGTCGATCTGGCTGGTCGGTTGGCTGTCTGGGGGTACAAGGAAGGAAGGTTGTTTGAGTCGGTGGAATTCGTAAAGGAGGGAAAGGACGTTCGAACGTCTCGTTCCTGGCCTTGTATAGTTAGTTTCATGGTGTGTGCGTGTTTGTGGGTGAAGTCTTTTTCTTCTTCGTGGTGACCGACTGATTGTTTTCTTTGGTGAAAAAAGCGAGTGGAAAAAAGCGGTTGGCTCTGAAAAATTCGCTGGTCTGTTGGAGGAAAAAAAGGGCAGGAAAAAAAAGGGAACAAAACCCCCTTGACCTGAAAAACTGGGAGAGACGTTTCGATGGAGAAACTTTCGACT